>CAJQZJ010034255.1:3121459-3178394 GCA_907164525.1 Lophiomys imhausi
GTGTGTGTGTGTGTGTGTGTGTGTGTGTGTGTGTGTGTGTGTGTGTGCCTGTCTGTGATGTTCATGCAGCTGCCTGTAGAGTCCAGAAGAGGCTGACAGATGCTCTAGAATGCAAGTTACAGGCAATCGTGAGCCACCTGGTGTGGGTACTAAGACCTGAACTCTGTTCTTCTGAACTAATAATAGCATAACTAATAAATGATAATCATATCATTATTCTGGACATGGTTATCTAAACCTTCCATCACCATTTAATCAATATACCATTCTTTTCCCATTAAACTATCCTCATACTATTTAGAATCAATCATAAATGTCAGGGTTTCTGTTAGAGCTCTACAATATTATTCGGTTGACTATCACTCATCATTGTGCCAACACCACTCTTTTGGGTGGTATAGTTCCATAGCGAGGTTAATGACACTTAAAATAAATCTTCCAAATGTATTCTTCTTTTAAAAAAAATAGATATCAAGGCCTCCTGCATGTTCACATAAATTGTAGGTTGAGCTTGTGGATACTAGCAGAAAGAACATAGACGTTTGCACATGCTTGTAACAAATGTGTAAATCAGGCTAGACATTCAATGATTTACAGTGTGTATTTTTAAAGTGTGAGTTTTTAAAACATTTTTGCTAAATTTGTTTGTAAATAGTTTAATATTTTAAATTAAAGTGTTTTATTGATTTTATTTGAGGCCTATCCATAGCTGGTTAATGGGAACAAACCTGATTTATATACTGGCCACATACCTTGCCTACTTGCTGACCATGCTCATTATTTCCTATGGTGCTTTTTTCCAAAAACTCCTTCTTAGGAGTTTCACTATGTAACATCATCTTGTCTGTGACTAAAATAGTTTTACTTCTTGCTTTAAAAAACAAAAACAGGGGACTCCAAGATGGTGGTGCACAATTCACTCTTTGTTTGAGTAACAGAAGCTCAGTAACTGAGGAAAGAGCAAGAGGACACATCACTGACCCTGCAACACCCAACACCCACGTCTGTGTTTCCCCCGACCAAGGAGGGCCCCCTGGATTATAAAGACACACAGATTCTGGCCACTAGTCCCCCATCTCTGTCTGCCTTACCAGGGTCAAATCTCAGCTCCCACGGACTCAGGGCCCCAGCTCCTGGCATCACATGGTGGTGAAGATGTGGAGAAATGTGGAGAAATGGGGACACTCCTCCACTGATGATGGGCGTGCAAACTTGTACAGCCACTTTGGAAATCAATCTGGCGATATCTCAGAAAATTGGGAATAGTTCTACCTCAAGATTCAGCCATTCTGCTCCAGGGCATATACCCAAAAGATTCTCCACCAAACCACAAGGACATCAGTTCAACTGTGTTCATTGCAGTTTTATTTGTAATAGTTAGAAACTGGAAACAGCCCTGATGTCCTCCAACCGAAGGATGTCTTTTTAAAAAAGAAAAAAAAACAGTATATTTACTTAATTGAATAGTATTCAGCTATCAGAAACAAGGAAATCATGCAGTTTTCAACTGAATGGATGGAACTAGAAAAGCCCTAAGTGAGCTAACCCAGACCCAGAAAGATACACATTATATGTACTCACTTATAAGTGGATATTAGCCATATAATACAGGATACATCCTACAACCCACAGATCCAAAGAGAGAGGAATCTAGCATAACTATCCTATGAGATATATGGGTTGAAATATCTCAGCAACAGATTGAAACAGATGCTGAGACACACAGCCAAACATTAGACAGAGCTCTGGGAGTCATATATAAGAGATAGAGGAGGAATAGTGGGACCCAGAGGGGACATGAATGCCACATGAAGATCAACAGAATGAACCAACCTAGGCTCCTAGAGGATTACAGAGACTGAAACACCAACCAAAAAACAAAACTGTAGAAAAAATAGCTAATTAAATGATTTAACCAGTATTTATATTATCTTTAATTGGTCGTGGGTGTTAATCCTTAACCCACCATTATAAATGAATACACAGAGACACCAGGGCTTTTAATAAGCCTAGGCCTGAATTGTGCCAATACTAGCTCATCTAAGCTAGATCATAATTCTATTACCCAAATATATATATATATATATATATATATATATATATATGTCCCTTTGGACTATTATTCTCCACACTATGCCAATATTCCAGGCCATGTGGAAGGATCTTCTTTAATCTACCCCATGGTGTGTCCTCCTTGTTTGATCCTGGCTTCTCCCCTACAAACTTCTTTTAAGATGCTCTGTCTCTCAAAAAGCCTGTGCACCTTAGTCCTGCCTACCTCCATCTTTGCCCAATCTCCAGGCCTCAACATTCATTTAACCAATCAGAGACAAAGTAACAGACAGCAAGCAGGACCAATCGACCTTTAGAATGCTTAAGCACCCCTTTCCTTTTGTCTAACAAAAAGGCTAAATTTTTTAACTCATATAGTAAAAACAATAAGAACAAATATGAGACAATCAAGAAAACCATATATAAGAGATACACATATAATGTTTAGCCTATTTGTATCAGGCAATCTTGAAAAAGAAAAAAATCATCTATCTTGGTGTGTCTAAAGTTCTGAACCTAAATAATTTTTATCATATATGTCTTCAACCCCATCAAAGACATAAGAAGGGATAAAGTTATTGAGTTAATAGGAAGCACAGGAGGGCAGCTTCCAAAAAGAAGTCGCAAGCCTATCTCTTGGTAGGAAAAGCCCCTTGTTCCAACTGTAGACAGAATGCTGTCCAAAACGGACAAAACCTGGAAGCAGGTAAGTCGACAGCTTAACTCTGCCAAGACAGGGTAGGTAAGTTCTTCATAACCCCTGCTCTACAATCAATGTCTGTCAGAGAAACGGGGCCAAATGACTGAAGATCAATGCTGTAATGTATGGAGAGAAACTGGGGAACTGTCCAGGCAGCCACTGGTATGTCATTTCTTAGTTTGGGAAGCTGCAGGCCCTGTACTTCCTACAAAATCAGATATATTTATCCCTCTCAGGTCACTGAGGTGGTTGAAGAACAGATAGCTAGAGTCTCATAATTAAATTTAGAGTTGCCTAGGAGTCAAGAGAGTGTTATAGATCTAAGAAGATACTTTTAAAATTGTGTTGCAAGTTAGTATGAAAGTTGAGTCAGATATAGAACTTTAAACTCATGGAGATGGTTAGATAGTAGAATGTTAAAGTCAGGTACCAAATACATATGGACTGGACATTGGGAATGTACGCTAAGCCATATAACCCTCATAACTGTGGCCTAATTACCTCTGTTGTTTTGTATTGTATTTATTATTATAAGAGAAAGAGCCATTTGTTGGACTGAAAGGGGAAACTGTAGTGGGAAATAAGATATACCTTAAAAGAAAAAAGAAGGGAAGAGGATGGGGGGTTGAGGGTGGGAGGGTGGGACTGGAGGGGGAATAGGGAGGGGACTGCGATTGAGATGTAACTTGAAGAAATAAAAAATAAAGGAAAAAAAAATAAAAGAACGTAATCCATTCCCTGGTTGAGGGACATCTATGTACTTTCCAGTTTCTGGCTATTATGAATAAAGCTGTTATGAACATAAAAAAGAAAAGAAATATGACAGTTTGCTGCCTAGACAGTCCCAAATATCTCTCAATACCATTGGAGCATCATCTTTAGCCTTCTGGCCAAGCATATCTCACAGACATAATTGCATAGTCTGTTGAAAGAGCTGGGACATTTTTGTCCAGTAGGAATTATCTCCTAATGGGAGATTTCTTTTTGATGCTTACTGTTTTCTTCCAAGTCAAATGGGAGCTGTCAGGAGCTGACTGTCTTAAAGTCAAACCATTCTTAAAATAATAATATGTTTAAATGTCATGTTCTGTACATCTCCGAGGGTTTTGAAGACATCTGTTGATTTATAAATCTATCTATCTATCATCTTTGAACAAGCAAACTATAAAATTCTATCAAAATTAATCTTGTTATTTATCAATATACAAAATTCTATACCAATGTATCAAAAAATAACCTTATTTTAAGAATAACAACAGTTTTAAGTTTCAGAGCAGATTCAATAATCTATCTTTATATCTTATCATTTCTATATTATATACATATATTCCCCTTCTTTTTCTTTTTAAGTCCTTTTTACCTATATAAGAGAGAAAGAAGGATAGAGAAAAGAAAAAGAAATAGAAAAGTCCTTGAGTCTAACCTCCTATACCTTGCTTAATAAGACCATTTAACAATTTGTAACAAAACCCCTAAATAACATCTATAACATATCAAATGATCAAAATATTATCGCCCCCCACCTTTTGGAAATGGGGTGTCACTCTCTTAAAATTGCTTCCTGCTGAATTGGGATGTAGAAAGCCTGTTTGGGGGCCCAAATAAAATGGAAAAAAAATGGTTAAGCAATTTAATAGCAACATTTGTTATCTAATCTCTATGTCCTGAGCAGTTTGTAGTCCGAAGTTGAACTTTGGATGGGAAAGTTCAGAGCTTCACTGAAGTCCTAGCTGGAGCAGTCTGTGAGCTGGACCATCTGGGCTTGTCTTGTCTTTTTTGGTGTTTGGTCCCTTTCTTCTGAAAATATATAATTTCTCACAAGTAACATATCTCTCTGTTTTTTCTTTTGAGACAGGATTTCTCTGTATATCCGTGCCTTGAATTTATTTTGTAGACCACGCTGACCTTGATGAAGGTCAGTGATCCACCTGTCTTTGTTTTCCAAATGTTGGGGTTAAAGGCATGCACCATCACACCCAATGATTAACATATCTCCCTTAGGGCCTAATCTCACTTGAAACCAGTTTTCTAGTGGGAACCCCACATTTAAGGAGACTGGCTGTGACCCCTTTGTGTTTATATCTTTAAAAATCTCTTATATTTCTGATAGCTGAGTAGTATTCTTTTGTGTAGATGTACCACAGTTTTTTAATCCATTCTTTGGTCAAAAGACAGCTGGGTTGTTTCCAGTTTCTAGTTATTACAAATAAGGCTGCTATGAACATAGATGAAGAGACTTCTTTGTGATTCGGTGAGGAATCATTTGGATGCATACCCAGAAGTCGTATGGCTGGGTCCCGAGGCAGAGCTATTCCAAGTTCTCAGAGATATCGCCAGACTGACCTCCACAGTGGTTGCACAAGCCTGCACTACCACCAGCAATGCAGGAGGGTTCCCCTTTCTTCACACCCTCGACAGCATGTGCTGTCATTTGAGCTTTTTATATTAGCCATTCTGACAGATGTAAGATGGAATCTCAGAGTCATCTTGAGTTTCATTTCTCTGATGATTAAGGATGCTGAGCATTTCTTCAAGTGTCTCTCAGCCATTAGGAATTCCTCCTTTGTGAATTCTCTGTTTAGCTCTGTTCCCCATTTTTTGATTGGATTATTTGGTTTCTTGGCATTTAATTTCTTGAGTTCTTTAATCAGAAACAATGAAATCATGCAATTTGCAGCCAAATGTATGGAACTAGAGAAGCTCATCCTGAGACACAGAAGGATGCACATGACATCTATTCACTTATAGTGAGATTTTGGCCATATAGTACAGGATAACTATACTACAATGAGTGCATCAAAGGAAACATGAACATAGACTTTTTTTCCTGTCAGTGAGACACTTTGCCCTAGTGGTGCTGCCTTGTAGGCCCCCAGTGTATAAGGAGGCTCTTGGCCCTCATATGACTGCTGAACTGGGCGGGGGACTGTTATGTAGGGACACTCCACTCCAGAGGAGTGGGATGGAAGGGATAGGGGGTAGAGGGTGGGAGGGCGGGACTGGGCGGGGTGGAAAGAGGACACTATGATGGAGATGTAACCTGAAATAATAAATTAATAAAGAAAAATCTCTTATATTTTAGCATTGCCAAACAACAAAACTATAATTCTAATACCCAAATATGACCCCCATATATACATATGTTCCTTTGGACTATTATTCTCCACACTATACTGATGTTCCAGACCACATAGAAGGATCTTCTTTAATCTACCCCATGGTGTGTCCTCCTTGTTTGCTCCTGGATTCTCCCCGGCAAGCTTCTTCTTCTCAAGATGCTCTCTGTCTCAAAAGCCCGGACACCTTAGTCCCACCTATCTCTGTCTTTGCCCAATCTCCAGGCCTCTGCATTTATTTAACCAATCAGAAACAAAATAAGTAACAGACAGCAAGCAGGACCAATCAACATTTAGAATGCTTAACACCACCAACCAAAACAAACAAACAAACAAAAAGCATATATAGACCAGACTAAGCCCCTACACATATGTAGATGATAGGCAGTGTGGTCTTCATGCAGGACCCTTAGCAAGTGGAGCTGAGTTGGGAGGTCGTCTCTGACATGGACTCTGTTGCCTGTTAGTTGAACACCTTACCCTAGCTGGGCCGCATTGTCAGGCCCCAGAGCAAGAGGAAACTCTTAGTCCTCATGTTACTTGATGAACCCAGCTGGGTTGATGTTGGGGGTGCTCCCCTCATCCAAGGAGGAGAGTGGGGAAAGGAGGAAGAGGGCAAGAGGGTAGGACTGGGTGGGGAGGAGGGAGTGAGCTGTGCTGTGGATGTAACTTGAATTAAAAAAAACAAACTTTTTTTTTTTCTTCCTAGTTTTCTTGCCTACCTGCTCTGACTAGAGCCTCTAGCACGATTTTGGAGCAAAGTGCTGTTGGTTAACACCATGTTATTGCGTTCCTGATCACAGGGATATATTCCATGGATCTCTGCACTGAAACATCTGTGGATGTCCACTGGGTTGCTCTTACCTCTTTGCTGCTCTTCTGTTTAGCTGTTTTTATCTAGAAGTACTGAAATCTGAAATCTCCGAATGTAAACTTGCTGGCTATTACTTACGTGATTTTGAAAAGCAAACAAACTGAGAATCTAAGGAGTCCTGGTCCTGGTGAAAACCTTGGTAAGTTATTTTGGGCATAACAGTATGCAATAGGGAAGACTTTACTTGGCAGGACTTGTGGGGCCACATGCTGCTCCAAGCCTACCTGGTGCCCAGTCCTGATGCATTGCAGACATTGCAAAGCTTCTTGCCCCCCTGGCCACTTGTGCTGTTATCCCCATTTGTGTTCTTGCTGTAAGTATCTCCTCCTCGAAGTTTCCTACTCAGAGGATCTTGAGGACCTTTCCTCATTGCCGGCTCAGTAGCCATTACTATTCCATTTCTAGTCCTTCTTTCACTGCTGAGCCCTGAGAGATTCGAGGGTCTTTTCTGTTTGGTCTCTGTATGCAGTGAGTCAATTCCCAGTATTTGTGCTGACCCATCTGACCTCAATGCCTAGTGTCACCCATAAGGGAAAACTGTGGGACGCCATTGCTTTCCTGGCACTGGCTTCATGTTAGCTCTTGGTCACACCAAGTGCTTAAAGCCCTGCCAGTGATTTCGCCTTAATCATCTACTCCGATGCTGGCAGCTTGGCCTGCTCCATCTAGTTCAAGCTCCACTCCTTATGATACACTTTACTACCACTTAATTTTTATTATTTGAGGTCTAAAAGTAGACAGAAATTGACTGAAAATAATAAACTTGGCCATTTGCACTCTACACACATTTATAAATACATATTGATTTTCATCATTATTATTCCCCATTTGAAAATAAAATTCAAAACGTTATGTATTTTAAGTGGAAGCTTTCTGTTTTGCTTCATAGTCCTCTACCTCCTGAAAAGGACTTTGATGTATTCTATCCAGTGCATTTTTCTACTTTTGTTCTATTTGTATGCATCTATCAATAATAGATAGCCTTACTTTATGAGTTTTAAATTTTTTTATGTTAGGACTAAGCATGAGGGTATACAACTGAGTTTCAAGCACTCTGCTGAGTGACGCAGGAGGACTGTTTGAGCCTAAGTGTTTGAGAACAGCCTAGCAAGAAACTACCTTAAAGAATAAACATTTTATTTAAGTGGTAAGTTGTTTATTGGCCTTATGCTACTCACAGGTCTGTTTTGATAGTAAATTACACAAAACATTCCATTTTCATCAAGACAGAATTTAACTTAAATGTCCTTTTATCATTCTTTCCCCCCAACATCCTTATCTCATGCCTAAAACAAAGGAGACCCTGATAGAAGCTGATGTAACTGTAAGCAGGGTTCCGAGGAAGGGGTCACAGCTCTGTTGGATCTTTTTGAAAAGACAGTCTCAAAAATAAAACGCAGATCCATTTCCAGAGTTTGCTCATAGCAGTGGGCTTTGTGACATCTCCCACCACACCTAGCTTTAGACTCCTGCTGTGGAGAGGGCAAATAGGACACAACTGAACAGTTGGTTGCAGGATTTCCAGCCATTTCCTAAAGCTTACAAGGTGTTGCAGAAGCGAGGAGGGACTTTGCGAGAACCTCAATCAATAAGCTCATAAAGTAAGAAATTGAGACTCTGTGTACTCAGATACACAATTGGCCAGACCAGGACCAAAGCTCAAATCCTCTGATTTCAACACTTTTTACATTTGTTACTGGTTATTAAGCTGGGCACTGTGGAGACATCCAAGGGATTATTTCTAAGGATCAAAGAAAAATATCAAGGAAGTTGGTCTCTGGGAATCTATTTCTCTTCACCCGGGGTGCCTCAAATTCCAGTAATCAGGACCACTGTCTTACACTGCTATTTGTCTATGTGGGGTGCAGTGGCTCAGCAAATAGATTTCAGCAGGATTTCACATGAGCTGTTATTTGCAACATGTTTTCTTCCATTGCTTTCACAACATCAATGCCATGCCTTTTTTTTTTCCTGCTAAACTTAATTGATGAGGTTAACAAAACACTCACATTTTCTTGGTTCAAGTTACCAACAATATTAATATCATCTTTTTACCAATTTATATATTATGCTAAAATAATTAACATGGAAGGACCTACTACATTATAGGAGTTGTAAGACTAATATATTACTATATAATATATATACCTTTTATTCTCCTTTGGATCATTATAAGCATGTTTGTGTTGCTAGTCCGAACAAAATTCTTTTTGTTTATCACTACCATAACTCAGATATTAATTAATAAGACTATTCACCACACCTAGAGTCTAATTCTGAACACTGAAATGAAGTTGAAGGCTAAAATAGTCCAAACATGTCACCTATTCCTATTCGCCTGATAGGGGAATTCTGATGACAATTTCTAGATTATCTTAAAAACTGACCAAACAAATTTTCAATAATGAAGGAGACTCATTTAAAGAAGGCTTAGGCATCAGAAATTTTAGCCACATCCTATGGAATATAATTTTAGTTTATTTAGTTCTTCCTTATTAAGCATGCAAACCAATGTCCCTTAGTAATAATATGCAGACAAGAATCTTAGATTTTTGAAATTATAAATATTTTAAAACTTTTTTAAGTCAAAGAAATTTTTGAATTTTCCTTGTTTGCCATAAACAAAACATAACTGATGATTCAACAGTTTTACCTTAAAATAATGTCTCTGAATGGTCATCATGTCAGATACTGTTATAACATCCTTAGAGTTCTAAAAGACTGCCCATAATATGATGAATTCTTTCTCATTTGTCATGCATATGTGTACTGAAGATTGCTGCAAGCACATTTCTCAACAGACACATACAGGTTTTCTCTCTGTTGCTGAATTTTAAAAAATATAAACATGACATGAATTTCCTGAATTGTGTACAATTTGTAGCTCACACTTTGAAACCTTCAGTCACTCAGGTTCCACAGGTGTGTTAGAGAAAGAGTGTGTGTAATTCCTGTCTCCTATTTCTAAAAGGTGGAGTGTACAGTGGGCTTGACAACTTTGTATAATATTTATTAGTGATTTTCACAAAATTCTTTCTGTCACTCTCCTTCTGGGATATGATAAGATTCATTACCCTTCTATGTCTTCACAAGTTAGGAATGACCATGTGACTTTTGGTCACAGCTGTAAGAGCCAATAGGCACTTTGGCACATTCTCTTTTTTCATCTGTCCCCATGCTAATGATGAATGATGACCATAGTCTCATGGGCCAGAGACCAGGTGACCCTTGATTGACATGAGGCATGAACCTGAAACACTCATCCTTGTTTTTAACAGTGGAGGGTCTAGAGTTGTCCATTAACACACCATGCTCCGTCTGTGTGATGTACTTTGATAAAAGAGACATTTAGGGAAAACATCATGTCCATGTTCAAATAACAGATAACACCTGCACACTGAGTCTCTACACACTTACTTTTATACTACCCAGTAACCATCAAAAGTGAATGTGCACTTCTTGTAGGTAGGACAAACTTTGGGACAAAGATTTTGTGGGTGGTTTGGTGTGCCCCTTCCTCCACTCATGTCTCTCCTGGATAAAGGAGGTGGCCACTTCAGGATCTATCTCCCTTCCTGCTAGGAGTCTTAAGTAGGGTTGCCCCCATAGACTCTCAGGGGTCTCCCGTGACCTAGAGCAGGGATGAAAATGGAGCAGAGATTTAGGGATTGGCCAACCAATGACTGACTCAACTTGAGACCCACCCCATGGGAGAGAGCCAACCCCTAACATGATTAATAATATTCTGCTACTCTTGCAGACAGGAGCCTACCATCACTGTCTTCTGAGAGGCTTTATCAAGCAGATGATGGAAACAGATGCCAAGACCCACAGCAAACATTAGACAGAGCTGGGGAGTCTTGTGGAAGAGTGGGAGGAAAGATTGAGGGAGCCGGAGGGGAAGGATCAATGACACTACAAGAAAACCTACAGAATAAATTAACTTGGGTCTATGGTGGCTCACAGAGACTGACCCACCAACCAAAGAGCATGCAATGCCTGGACCTACGCCCCCTGCACATATGTAGCAGATATGTAGCTTGTTCTTCATGTGGGTCCCCTAACAATTAGAGTGGGGGCCGTCTCTGATTCTGTTGCCTACCTTTGGCTCCCTTTCCCTTAGCTGCCTTATTTGGCCTCAGTAAAAGAGAATGCATTTAGTCCTGCTGAGACTTGATGTACCAGGGTGGGTTGGTACCTATGGGAGACCTCCCCTTCTCTGAGGAGAAAGGGAGGGGGAATAAGGGGAAAGGTGTAAGAGTGGGACTGGGACAAGAGGTGGGAGGGGCTACCATCAAGCTATAAAGTGAACAAATAAATTAATGAAAAAAGCGAAGGTGCAGGAAATCATTGTCACCAACACTTGCAGCTACTCCTAAAAGTATGAAAAAGACACATGAGAGTACTTCATGCTCACATGGTGTTAGCTAGAGTTTGGTGAGTGGTTTTTAGTGGCATGTTACTAGCCCTCACTGATAACTGTTTCAGGAAATACCCTAGAAAGTCATTGCAGGATACGAGAGCTTGGTAGAGCTGTCTCTATGAGACCTGTGGGACTCAGCCTGAAGCACACATATGCCCCACAGTGGCTTTCATCTTCAGCAGGCTCTAAATCACGTGGCAATGTTTCTCACTTGGTGTCAGTAATTAGCAAGCTCCAAGTCTGGTTTATTATCCTATCCATCTTATGAAACTACAAAACCATATCTAGAAGACTGTCTAGTTGTTATCAATTTTTTTGGTGCAAAACTTTCTCTTTGTTTTGATTTCTACACTAATTGCTATATTTTAACTTATAAACTATTTTGCTACTTTGTTTTTCTATAGTTATCTCCACAAACTATTTTAAAGTGGTATGTCTGTCTGTCTGTCCTTCTCTCTATCTCTATCTGTGTGTGTGTGTGCATGTGTGTGTGTGCGCGCGCGCGCGCGCGCGCACACGCGCGTGCACACATATGTATGTTTTAGGAATGAGTGTGCATTTTAGAAGAGATTTATGTAAGTTTGTCAAAATCCTACTTTATGAACTTCATAGTATAAAAACAAAGTCAGTCATTAGTATGACTCTTTCATTGTTACTTGGCATATTTTTCAGAGATATCATTCTGTCTATATTTTAAAACTTCATATAATGAGCAGTGTGTTGAAAGTGTTTTAACTTATTCATAACCTATAGGCTTCAAATTCTTCAATATATGACATAGGATGCTTCAAATTTTGCCCCCTTCTTTCCTTATATGTACATATGTTTATTTAGTTCTCTTTCCATTTAGATAGTTCAGAAATTGATTGATGGAAATCTACCTTTCCAGCATGAAGGATCTGCTGAAGTCATGACCTACCTTCTGAAGGATAGCTTCAAATTATCTCCGTGGCTGATAATAAACCTTCATAGAAAGTCTGTCTTGATAGTGATATGACAGAAGGTATAACTGTGTTAATGCTATTATTGCTGTAGACATTTCCTGTAACTCCTCTTTGGTGCTTATTTTTAGAAATATGTAAGTCATGAAACAAAACTTGTCGGGTGACTGGCTGTGATGGAATTAAAGCACGTAAAACACCATCTTGTACATGGAGAGCCCAGCATCAGATTTTTAATGAGGTACAAATTAGCTCAACATTTAAATAAATGTTTTAAATCTTATGGAACATGGAGACAACTGGGTCTACATGTGTTGTATAGGAATGCAGACTCTACAGGAGAGATAACACTCAACTAGAATCATCTCAAATATTGGCAAAGGGGTTTTGGTTGGAAAATATGAACAGGAAAATGGGACTGAGGAAGAAGATTCCCCTAGTGATGTGCAGCTTGGGGTAAGCCTTAAATTACATATGGTCTCAATTGAGGAGGGAAGGGCTTGCCTGAGGCTGGTACAGCACTGTGAGTTTAGGAGAACACAAATACCACTGATGCACATGAGAATGGGAAGAGAGAGGTCAAGCTATTGTGGGGCATTGAACCATAGCAAGAAGGCCAACCTTTTATTCCATGGTTACTATGAAATTCTGGGAAGTTTCAGACAACAAAATAGCATAAGTGCATTTAAACCTTTGAACATTTAAGCCTTGTGATAGTGTGAATAGAAGTAAAAAGTATTAAAGAAATCTAGCTGTGGAAGATGCCTAAGGACCCGGGAATCAGAAGATGGCGACAGAGGGGGAGCATGTAACTAGGTAGGCAGAGAGGAGAGAAGAGGACTTCTGAAAGGAATGGTTATATTTGAAGCCCAATCCCGAGTACAAATGCCTTGTTTTCTAGAGGTTATCTAGAATTTGCTTCCATTCAGGATAAAGATTTATTCATCAGCTTAGAATTCTGAACTTAGAACAAGTCTATGCACTCTCAAATCTGATTGAATGGGAAAGGGCCCTCAGAACTAATCTCATATTGTTTCTCTACATTATTGAAAACATGGATGGTATACAGTTGGTACTATCACCATCACAATAAGAGAGAATGTTTAGAGAACTTCTGTGTGAGCTGGGCACTGCTTTAAAGTTTACACATTTGCTGCTTACTCTTGGTTGGTGATTGGATTAGACTGAGACCTTATGTGGGAGAGTAGTAAACACATATCTCTGGATGTGTCTGTGATGGCATTTTCACATAGATCTAGTCTCATTCCTTAATTGTTATATTCTCCCTCTCACTTCCCTCTCTTCCCGCTCCATCTGCCCCTCCTCTGGCTTCCATGATAAGGAAAGCCTTGTCCTCCTCAAAGTGATGAACTAAAATCTTAAAAAAAAAATGAGCCAACATTAATGTGACAATTATGACAATCTATAGAAAATATGTCCATATTTAATATTTACTGTAACTCTAATGGGTACATACTATCATTTCACAGATAGAGAAACTGAGACACATAAAGATAAATCATTTTCCTAAGATTGAACAGCTAGTAAACAATAGGGGTGATGGTGATACCTGAGATTCCATGCTGTCAACATTTCACATGACTATCTCTAACCACACAGCTCATGGATGATCCACAATGAATGCTAGGATTCCCAGTTGAGGACACATGAGAGTATAAAAATTATACAATGAAGGGTAAAAATATGTCTCTCTGAATTCGATTTTAGCTATGACAAATGACTTGGAACAGTAGGGAAAAAAAGGCACATTCCTGTATGAGGAACAAGGTCCTCAATGATGATAGTCACTCTGAAATGAAATCCTTTTTCAGGGGGCCTCAGTGGCTCCAGATGATAGACAGCATACTGGAGACTTGCCTTGTTTATAAGTGACAAGCTATCTAAGGACATCTCTCAGAGGCCAGATTACTGTGGGGAATTTCTGCTAGTAAGGTTGAAGTCTGGCATCACCAGAAAGCCACGGAACTTGGTGCTAAATTATGGACTCCCTCTTTTCAACAAAATCCCTTCCTCAGTCTGGGGAAATTCCAGATCCTGTAAGAAGTGTCACGTAGCCCAACCCTTTCCTGATAAGAAACCTGGAATTCTTCTCTCACCCCATCCCCTGCCCATGAGATAATTAGGTACTACATTTCCTTACTTCTGATAGGACCATACCCAACAAATTCACCTCCAAAACCCCTCCCCACTGCCCAAAGGTTTATAATGTCTCTAGTTCATGAAATAATCTCTCTCTCTCTCTTTTTCTCTCCATTATGACTGCATGAGACTCAGCTGTTTATTTTGGGCTTAGGAAGAAAGTGTTCTTTCTGTGAAAAATCTGTCACTGCTGCCAGGTGCCTAGCTAGGCTCACACCTTGATTACCACCACCAGTCACAGCAGTGAAGGCCTCTGAAGTGCATGGAGAGGCACTTAGCTTTTTGCTGCCTCTCCAGTACCACCTGCCACAGTTCATCTGGTTGCAGGCTGCTCACGAAATAGCCACAGGTTTTGCCTGGCCACCTGGCCTGGCTCCGGGAGCTCCAGGTTCCTTGAGACTGCTCAGCCTGAAGCTGGGAGCTCAGCTTAAAGAGTGGTAACCCTTTTACTGCATGAAGGGGTTGGAGCTGCCCTTCTCTCTCCTCTATGCTTATCATAAGAGTTGTAACACTTGGCAGTAGAATTGTCCTACCACTCTGGTCTGGCTGGATATCTGTGGCATGGATCTTGACTCATGTTTCACCCTTTTCTGCCCAGAGACTGACTGAACTCAGAACTTCTGGTGGAGAGTGTGCACAAGGCCTGAGCTCCTTAGAAGCTACAGAACTGCAGGTTACTAATGTGTCACCATGAGGAACCTAGTCAAACCTGGAGAGTAACCAGGCAATGCTGATTTATTAGGGCCTGTGATTATTGATTACAGGTTAAGGCAATGGATCCTTCAGAGAAAAAAAGGATCAAAATGGGTTAAGTGGGAGAGCTCATGAATTTTAGAAAAAGAGGAACTTGGTGAGAGCTATCCTGTCTCACTGGTTCATTTATTCTGCCATTCACTCAAACTTTTATTCAACAAATATTTGAATCAATGTGACAGGCATTGTGCTAAACTAGGGCAGTATATTAGTAACTAAAAATGTATTCTGAACTCTCGGACCTGAACTGAGATGAAGGGGTAATCAAACAAGGCATTGAGTTTAAGTCATAAACATGACCAACAAAAACAACAAAAATTAACAATGAGTATGGGTCCTTAAGATTTACCAGAATGCCCCTCTGGGGATGTGACCTGGAGGAAGGTGAAAAAATTTGTCTTTGTTATGGTGTGAGTTATTTGGCAAACCCAACTTGTGTGCATGGCAGATTAGGTATGTTCTGAGGAACTAGAAAGTGGTTGGGAATATCCAGAGATATTCTGCTAATACTGAGCCAGGAAAGATTACAAAGCTATAAAGATAATTAACTTCCTTTGTCCATGCTCACTGCATTTTTATGGAATTCTAGTTTTCCTACTCACAATGCAGAATCTTGAAGACAGATATAGAGACACAACTATGATAGAGGTTGAGATGTTTTTTTTAATGCTGACATAAGACTGAGCCAGATTTTGATTTCATATGTTTTTAGATTTTATCTACAACTATAAGGTTATAGTCACAATTTCAGACTAAGGGCTTTAAATCACCCTAGACACTCATACATACATACACACCATATACACATATATAAATAAAAACAGAACACTTTGTGCATAACAGCATCTATGGCTGAATTGAAAGAAAGAAAGGAAGAGAGAAGAAGAAAGAAGAGGTGGTTAGGGAGCTTGCTGTGGATGTGTTCTGCAATTTTGAGTCAGATGCCCTTGTCTATGAAGAAACTGGATGATGTAATACCTGTATTTATCATTTTTGTCATGTTATAGTTTGGATTCCAAATTCCCTTGGAAAGCCCATATTTCAGAGATTTTCTACACTTATTGTTTTCATAGGTAGGACCAAAATCTCTCACATAAATAATCTTTTTTAGGATTTATTTTGGCTGGAACATAGGAAGAGCTCTATAGGAAGAATTAGTTAAATTACTAAGCAGTATTTAGGTTATATTTAATTAATTCTTTCTACAAATGTCACTCCACACTGGGCTCCATTCTGGAAAATGGTTAATTAAATTATTTACCTGTATTTATATTAATAGTTAATTGGTCAGTGGTGTTAATCCTTAACCTGCCATTATAAATGAGCACACAGAGACCTAATGAATTTTCACAAGCCTTGGCCTGGATTGTGCAATCTTAGCCCATCTAAACTAGCTCATAATTCTATTCCCTAAATATGACTCCATATATACATACATCCCCTGGGTTGTTATTCTCCATGCTCTGCCGATATTCCTGGCCATGTGGAATGATGTTCTTTTCTCTAACCTGCTCTTGGCTTCATCTGCTTCTACTTCTGGAAGTTTCTTCTCCCCAAGATGCTCCCTGTCTCAGAGCCCAAGCACCTTAGTCCCGCCTACCTCTCTCTTTGCCCAATCTCAGGCCTGCTTGCTGTCTGTTACTTTCTCTGATTGATTAAATAAATGCTGAGGCCTAAAAGCTGACCAATTAACTATTAATATAAATACAGGTAAATAATTTAATTAGCCATTTTCTACAGAGATCATTGAGTCCATGGTTGATTGGCTCCATGCTTGAGCAGAACAGCAATGTGGCAAGTAGTGTGGGTAGCAGAGGAGCTCCCTCAACTCATGTGGACAGGAAGCAGAGAAAGAGGCGGAAGAAACCAAGAACAACTTACCCTCAAAGACCTACCTCCTGTGACCTGCTTTGTGTAGCTGGATCCACCTCCTAAGGTTTTAACCAGCTAGATTGAACATTTCAAATCATAAACATGGATGGAACATTGAAATTCAACACAGCACTTGGTGCACAAGGTGTTGCTACTGAGAGGTGGTGGAACCTTCAGGAGGTAGGGGCTTTTGAGAAGTCAAATCATTGGAGCTGTGTGCTAAAAGGGAGTTGCCAGGCCTCTGGCCATTCTCTTTCTTGTGTCCTGGCTTAGGAAGCAAGTGGTTTAAATTTGCATGTTCTTCCAGAGTTACAAGGAATATTGGTAATGGACTGGAACTTTCAAAACAAATCTTTTTGATACATTAATGATTCTACTATATATGTCATAACAGAGACAAACACTAACATATCACATAAGTACCCATAGAAGGAGCTTACAAATAATGCAGCATCTTTGTCTGTGAATGGTGTGTGTGCTGGGACAGGTGTGCATGCATCCAGGGCATTGCCTCACTTGAAATTTACTAACAGTTCATCCTTGGTGGAGAAGGTGGCCTTGCCTGGCCTTGGAATCTGCCACTTCTCATTCTTTTAGTTTGCCTACTGTGCTTTTGAAAGACAACCTCCCAGGGCTGAAAGCATACCGTAACCTGTATATATAGTACTCATTTTAGTGGTTGCAGACAGAACTCGTGTGGTCAAAAAACAAAAAAGCGAAAATAAACAAAACATATGAGTAACTTGTCTAAGCCAGGCACGGTGGCATACGTCTACAATCCTAGCACTTGGGAGGCTGAAGCAGGATCATAAGTTCAAGGCACCCTGGGCTTCCCAGTGAGATCACTGCTCATTAGGGACATAAGTCAGTTTTTTTTTTTTTTTTAAGTGTATGGAGGACTACCAGGAAGCACTGAAGTCCCACATTGACCCCTACTCACAGTACTGGGGCAGCTCTACTATCATGGTTCTAATTACGGCATCACCTCACTGGTCTTATCCAGGATAATCTACACAAAGCGCTGACACATTGTAAGGACCACGCTGTGACCTGGGGAGGGTCACTCATAGTGGAAACACTGTGGTGGCATCACTTTAATCTGCGTTGCAGTCAATCTTGGAAACCATGACCGGCACGAGGTAACATAAGTCTGTCTCTGTCTCAGAGGCAGCCTAAAATAGTATCAAGAAACAAAGAGGGGGGAGGAGGAGGGAGGGAAGGGGGTAGGAAGGGAGGAAGGAAGGAAGGGAGGGAGGGAGGGAGGGAGGGAGGGAGGGAGGGAGGAAGGAAGGAAGGAAGGAAGGAAGGAAGGAAGGAAGGAAGGAAGGAAGGTAGGAAGGAAGGAAGGAAGGAAGGAAGGAAGGAAGGAAAAGACCAGAGCCAGTTACCTTCCAGGCCATAGTGTGTGTTCTGGGAGGAAAGTAGCAGATTTCTCCAAGGCAACAGCTCTACAGAACTGAGGCATCCTGGTACTTAATGCATGCCAGGGACAGTCCAACAGCAGGAGAATAGCGGCACGAGAGGAGGAGAGGAGGCTGGAAAGGGAATTGGGGCTCACACTGTGGCTCTGCTGTTCATAAAGGATGCAACTGGTAGGTTTCTCACTACTCAGTGAGTTCTTTCTGACTTAGAACTCAGGATCCTCCTGCCTCAGCCTCCCAAATACTAAGATCATAGGTATGCGCTGTCATGCCTGGCTTAGCTTCTCTTACTGTGTAGATTCTGTCTACAGCCACTGAAATGGGAACTGTGACACCCTCCAGACTAGTCCACAGGTTGTGAGGAAGGCCCATGAGAGTTTTCAAGTCTAACTTTCCTGGATGTATGAGCTGGCCAGGGCTATGCTTCCATGGTCATTCTGCATGGCGTCCTCCAGTCCTCCACAGCTATTAATTGACCTTCCAGGCTCTATATTGTCTCCCAACAGTCTGTATATGACTACTTCCTACCAGCAAACAACACAGCTAGGGAGACAATGTTCTAATGAAAATATGAGTAGCTCAATCAGGGAGGTAAAATTAGCAAACCATAGACAAAGATATAGATAAATGATCACAAAGATAAGGATAAAAAGACAAGATCTGATTACAGAAAACACTGCAGGGGGAGATTTTGAGAGGACAAGAAGGATGCTCTAAAGGCTGTGCTGTGACTGGAAGGTGGAGAAGCAAGAAGCATGTGTGCCCTCTGTGGAGACTGTCATGCATGTCCTTCTACAGAGTCCTATTGCCCTGAACTGCTCCCACAGCTCCCCAGCAATTCTCTCCCTGGGGCAGTCTCCAGATCTCTGTTTATATAGGGCCTGAGGGATTTCTCCTGCCTGCCATACTTTGGTCTGGTCTTAAAGCCTTGCACTTTTCTGTGCCCCCTTCTAGCTTCCACCTCCTACCAAAAACTATCTCCATAAAGCATCCGTTCACCCAAACCCCAGACAGACAGATAGATGTCAATGGGCATTGCATAACTTTCAATGCTCCAGCACATTTTCCTTCAGTGTGGTGTGCTTGATGCCAAACACAGCTGGAGACCTCCAAGCAAACTCTTTGCAGAGGAATAAAATGTCCAAATGATTCCTAAATTAATTTGATTCTACACAGCAATCTGTTCCCTCCCCCCTTGCCCCTTCTTCTACCTTGTGGCAGTTTAATTTATATGCCAATGAGCTGCCATGTGCAATAATTTTGTGGCTGTGAACCCTGTTCGGTATCAGTCACTTCACACTGCGTGTACTAAGTTCATGTGCTTGCCTCAGCATAAACTCAGCCACTTGCATTGGTTAGCCAAGGGAGAAGAACGCCTATCCGACTGAATGTGTCTACTTAGTTAATACTGATCATAACAAATCACTGTGTGAAGGTTACATTTGTCACATTCGAAAGTCATGTTGCATTCTAGAGCAACCTAACAAAGGCCTTATTGGACTTTCTTTCAGGATTTAAAGGTGAAAAGGAGCCAGCGAATACATTCATATTTCTTGGTTGTTGTTGTTGTTTTTTTTTTTTCTACAGAAAAAGCAGGCAGCATTTCCAGGTGTTTTGGAAAAGCCAGAGTAGCTCATTAATTTAAAAGCAAATGTCATTCCCAAAGCCAACACAGGCTTCACTACAGTGATTCCTTCCATATTTATCCATAGCACATAGAAATTCTAATTTGTAAAATGCAGGTTTTCACAGAGGTCGTCAGCTCTCAGCAATCCAAATTAAATGAAAGCAATGGTTGTCACAGACCACAAGCTCAATTATTAGCAGGGCTAAGGGCAAGAATTCAAACATCTGCTTCTCTCTCACATCTTCCTTTGACAACATGAGTCTAGTCATCAAGGTAATGTGTAACTGAAAAGAAACTCACAAATATTGGATCTGAGAAGAGTTCAATCATTCTGCTTTTTTTTTTTTCAAAAAAAAAAAAAGGAAATCTCATTAATCACATGCTGAAAATCAAACTGAGTAAAGGAAATTTAAATCCATTGGGCACCAAGGACTTCCTTTGAACTTACAGCAAACTCTGAACTGTTATGGCCTCCAAGGCCATCTGTAACTGAATCCTTCTGCTTTGTTCTCAGTCCTGATGCTCCTGTCTCACTTCCCTCCCTTCTGGGCTTTATTTTTCCAACATTAACATCTGCAAACACAGCAAAGTTGACTGCTGCCTTGGAAAGTATTCTTTATACATTATTGCTGTGGATGTTCTCAAAAGAGGCTTCTCTTTCCATCTAGAATCATGTGACTGCAGAATGCTCTCCTTATGCTACCTCAAGTCACCAGATTCCCCCACTGTGTGATATTCTCCATAGCTGCCCTCATTACTTGACATTTCCCGGTGTTCATTAGTTACATTCTGTCTCCTCTACTACACTATAATCTGCATAAGAGTCTTGGTCTCTCTCTCACCCAAGTATTCTAAAAAAAAACAAACAAACAAACAAACAAAAGGATAAGTCATTCAGACTACAGAGGGAAAAGAAAAGACAGCACAGACACAGAGCAAGTAAGAACAGCAAGAAGCAACCAGGGCTCCAGGACTGCTGAGGTTTACCATGACATTGTGGTACAGAGATATCCCTGGGTTGGTTCCAGGAGCTCCTCTGAATGGCAGGCTGAGCATTCACTGGGAATCTCAGCACTGTTGTGTGGCACTCTGGATGGGAAACAGTATGCCTGTGGCATTTCAGGGAAGGTAAACTTCTTCCTAACTCCAGACTTAAAATTGTAATGTATCATTTCTGAAATAAAATTCTCACAAATTTTAACTAAAACCAGAGAACTTTGGGAAAAGAAAAGACATCAACTTCTGTCACTTTGCTACTAAGTCAATGTTCAGCCTAAAAGGAAAATAACCTCATAGAACACAGACTCAAATTCCTGGGAATTCCATTCTGTGCACTTTCAAATTTGAAGCCCCTGCAGCCTTCCTTTGGCCCTAAGAACTGAAGGAGGCCCAGGCCCTGGCTGCCAGGCACCCTAAAGCCCTCAAACAGATGAAGTGCGTCTCTGAAATCTCAATACCCAAATACAATGCTTTCCCAGGGAGGAGGGTGGTTCCGGGTGCACCTACTGTGTGGCACAACAACATCTCCTGAGCAGAGACTGCTTAAAGTAAGGTGACCTCATTCACCTCCCACACGGTCCTGAATCCAGAGTGGTTTGCTGCTCAGGAGGTTCCCAATGGGAGGAATACTACTCATAAGCAGCACCCACTTCTGCCAAACTACAATCCAACATCTAGAAATAGAAAGCCAGGTTTACAAATACTAGTCAGACACTGTGGCCTCGAGCTAACACCAATATTATGTAACCATCTAGGGTTTTATCTTGCACACATTACAGAGGAAATTCTCTACCGTGAGTGCACATGAGAATCATCTAGGGAGGTTTGAGCAAGCTGATTCTCAGGCTCTGTTCAGACCAGTTACAGCAGCCAGCTTTTTGGGAGGGACACAGGCACTAGAAATGTTCATAGACCCAGGGTGATGGTAGTTCATGGTGTTGTTTGTAGTATGTAGTGGAGTTTGAGAACCAATGCATTACAGGAAGATCTGTATTCAGCCATGAGAGTACCTTCTAGACTTCTTTTATCCTAATGATTGCATTTATATACTCAACATACAGACACACAGAGAGAGAAACACACACACACACACACACACACACACACACACACACACACACCTAAACTGATTTTATGTGAAAGACAGTAGCTACATCTGTGAATGTAGTAGCAAGAGAATTAAGGGGGTGTTTGAGAGACTAACATGTAATTTTGCTATGCCAATATCTCAGGCTGTGTGGATCTTAAATTGCACATTATGATGTATAGCCACTTCTATATATCAAGCAAAAAGAAAAAGAAAAGTTAGCCCAGTCATTCAATCTCTACACCTTACTTCCTTTCATTGACAATTTTTTCCTATTTATTTTTTTTAGAATTTATGAAAGAACACTATATATATATATATATATATATATATATATATATATCATTTCCACTCTGCCTTCTCCCCAGTCCAACTCTTCCTGTGCCCATTCTCAGATTCATGATATTTCTTTAATATTATATGAAATAGTAGTTGTGTGTGTGTATACATGTACCTTTTTATATATAACATGTTGAGTCCATTTAGTCTTGCTCATATACATGTGTGTTTAGGGCTGACCACTTGGGGTTGGTTAACCAAGGGTTGCAATATTTTCAAATGTTATTTCAAAAAATGTTAAAATTTCCTAGAATCAAATAAAGCCACAATTAAAGTGTAATAAAGTCATATCAGCAGAAGTTTCAGGATACCACTAGAATTAGTCTCTCTCACATGCACACACACATTCTCTCTCTCTCTCTCTCTCTCTCTCTCTCTCTCTCTCTCTCTCTCTTTCTCTCCAGGGTCTTTCTATGCACCTCTCTAGGTTGGCCTGGAATTCATTATGTATTTCTAGACCACCTCAAACTCGCTGCAATCCTCCTGCTTCATTCAGCCTTCCAAGTGCTGGAATTAAGAACTGTGCTACCACAACTGGGTTAAAATGGTTCTTTCTTGACATATAGTCAAGAGGAGATGAAAAAGTCTCTTTCACTATAATTGTTGAACTAAAGGTAGAAAGGTATCTTTCTTCATTTTTCTGACACTCTTAATAATATTATTCTGCATTTTCACTCCCATTTAGATTCTGACCTTCATGAGGGCAGGTGTCATTTTTTAATTTATTTATTTATTGCTTCAGGCTACATCTCCATCGTATTGTCCTCTTTCCACCCTTCCCAGTCCCACCCTCCCACCCTCTACCCACTAACCCTTCCATCCCACTCCTCTGGAGTGGAGCTGGAGTGTCCCTACTGGCATGGTATTTACTGTGAGCATCACACAGCATATAGGGTTTACTAAATAGATATTTCATGAATGGATGAAAAAAAAATAAATGACAGAATAACTGGGAAAGCCCTCCCTGAGAGACTTAGCTCTTGAGTGTTTTAAACATGTCAAGGTAGTAGGTATGCTTATATAGTGAACCAAGATACCTCTTGATAACACTTCTTGCTTTTAAAAAAACAAGGCTGATAAATTTCTCTAAGTTGTTCCACTGACTGTTGGTGAGAGGTATGTGTCTTTGTTTCTTAAAATGTTTCCCAAATCCAATTTGGGGGCAATTATATTTGAAAATACTGTTTAAACAAGTCTAATCGGGGCTTTTACATTCCCACATATGTGTAACTCTCCACTTGTACCTAGTGTGTAATCCTTTTGATTTATTTAGTCACAGAAAAACTTAATCAAAGGTCTTCTAGAATCATTGTTTCATAGAACTCAGTGTGGGAAACACTAGCTTCCATCATACCAGCAAAATTATTTAGCCTGATGTTCAAGGACCTTAAAATCCATGTATCTCTCCTATGGCCTTATATCTTGGATCTGCTTTGAGCCATTCCCTCATTAGGGATTCTTATTATCCCTAATGAGGATGTATTTCCCCACCTCCTGTTTCCATCTCTACTCCAAAGTCAGACTTGATCTTTTCAAAGCCCACTGCTGTCTTCCAGTCTGCAGGGTTCTTGCTCTCAGACTCCTGTTACTGCTGACTGTTCTATTCAACAGGTAGCTGGTGAAGAACTGCCTATGGCTGCAGTGACTGTTTCTCATCTAATGATATTTCCCAACTATAAACAGGGCATAATCTCCTCTAGATTTCAATTCCATGAGGACTGAAACTCTGGTCTTTTCAAGTGGCCTGGCCACAGTGCCCTCAATAGACTGAGCATTGAACACTAGTTAATTGTTTCTTCAGTGTAAGCTCTTGCCTCCCTTGAAACTTAACCTTTACCAGAAGATGAGAATGAGAACAATTGCCTGTACGGTCAACAATTCCTCAGATTCTTCCTAACTCTTCCAAGTACCCTTGTCTAGCTAACTGGAAAAGCATCAATAGTTTCATCTCATTTGAACATTTTGAAGTTACTTGAACACTAACTTGAATTTACCTTTAACCACATTAAGCACATGGTTAACTACAGAAGTAAAGCTTAGTCTGTTTCACTTTTTGTAGAGTAAGATCCAGCAGCGTCTTCTGTCACTAAGGCCTAGCACAGCATTGTATGGAGGACCATACCTACAAAGTCTCTCTCCATATCTCATGTTATAGAAGATGGCGGTATTCCAAAAGCACTCTTTGCATAACTGATGTTCAGAAATAATTAGGGTGGTACCTGGATTTCAGACAGCTAAAGGTGTTCATTTGCTAGCTTCAAAGTGAAGGAGACACCTTCAGGGGAACTCATATTAATGGTAATTTCTAAGCAACCTTTGTTTCAGGTAAAACTTCTGGAGAAAACAAACATGCCCAGAGGTGATCCCACCTGCCATCTTCGTGACACAAGCTGAGCATGTCCAAAAGTATCGCTGCTTGCTGTTTTAACTTTGGAAACACACCCTATGACTTTCAGCTAAGCTTTCCCCCAAATGTGTCTACTGCTTTTCCTTGTAGAACTTTGATCTTGAACTGAACGTGCTCAGGAATGTGCTCTAAGATGTTTTCTCACAAGAATACGCACAGAGTCTGAGAATAAGCCCTGAATGTTTCCTTTGTCTAAGAAGGCATTGCTTTGAGTATAACTCCTGGGGTCTCCTCACCTACAGCAGGCAATAAACCTGTCTCTGTTATTTTAGCCACATTTGCTTCTGGATTTGCACTCACTAAGATGAGAACCTGCATTTCATCTGAAGGCTTCCCAAAATCTACTCCACTAAACTTAAATCACTGGAAAATAGAAAGGACAGTGCTTGATGATGTGAAGAAAGTATTGTATTTTTAAACCAGTGAGTTCTCAACCACAAATGATTTTTGTCCCTCAAGGAATATTTGGAAACACCCAGAGACATCATCAGCTGTCATAAATGGGATCAAGGTGCTACTGGCATGAAGTTGGTTGAACCCAAATATGCCAAACATCCTCAGTGCACTAGGAAGACCTCCAACAGAATGAGCCAGCCCAGAATGCCAGTAGTGATGGACATTGAAAACATGCTCCAAGGTAAACAGTGGAAGGTAATAGAGCATACAAAATCCCCTGGCTAGTGAGGAAAAGAAACTTGTTTAATAAAATGCATATTAGTAATTTTATGATGCACACTGGTGATAATTTCAAAGACTTCTGTGTTCTCTAATAAGTGCAAACCAAAGCTGTGGAAAGATTTAATAGAAAATTTACTAACAACATACAACTCACAGTTGGGCAATTTCTCTAAGTGACAGGACAACACACAGAATAAAAAAAAAAAAACATTAAAATAGGAGGAAGGGACAGCAGCTTCATGTGATCTCCAAGATAGCAGACATCGAAGCACTCACTGCTCATGTAAGTCTATTGCAGTATTCTTGTCTGAGAAACAACATCCAACATTCAAATGAGACTCACTGCGCCTGGCCTGCTTCTCCCATGCCCATGCAGCATCATTATAGGTTATGGACGTTTCCAAACAACATGAGCTTCTGCTTCTCTTGGCTTAGCTGTACTTCACAAATCTGTTACAATGACTCTGATCCAACTACCCCGGTTTCCAGCATTTCGTAGTGGGCTTATCTTCCCTAGGGCTTCTGACAAATGGAATCATAGTGGATATGTGCTTTTGAAGTGGCAATATGTTCAGGTCCACCTATAAGTTGATCACAATTTTAGGCTATGAAGAGCAAATACTAAAATTCATTCTTAAATAGTTTTTAATTAAATAAATGTCTATTAATTTTTTTTCCGTTCAGCATGTCACTAAGTAACCCACGCTGGCCTGGAGCTCAGTCTGTACCTAAGGCTGGCCTCAAATTTGTGGCAATCCTCCTGCTTCCTGCTCACAAATGTCAGATTACAGGCATGAGCTATCATACTCAAATAAAACCCCATTTTAAAATGGTCAATAGGGGATGGATCAGTGGTTAAGAGCACTCGCTGCTCTCTCAAAGGACCAGGTTTTGTTCCCAGCACCCACATGGTAGCTCGGCCATCTGTGACTTCAGTGCTAGGGACATCAATGCCCTCTTCTCACCTCCATGGGCACCAGGCAGGCACATGGTACACAGACACACATGCAGATACAACACCCATACATAAAAAATAAACATATGGAATTTTAAAACATAGTAAATTAGCTTGAAGACATTTTCATTTTCAACTTGAAAGAGTTCAGACTCTTTAACAAATAACATGTACCTTATTTAAAAAAAGCTAGAAGTTCAGATAGCCACAAAAAACTTTGCTGTGAAATGGTTTTAGAAGTTTTGCACATGATTTTTGTTTGTTTGTTTGTTTGTTTTTTAAGTGAAGTTCAGAGCTGGGGATACAGCTTAGCAGCTAAGCACACTGCACTTGCAGACCACATGAGTTCTGTTCCCAAAGCCCACATGGTGGCTCATAACCATCTATAATTCCATCTCCAGGGGATCTGATGCCCTTTTTTGGCCTCTGTGACCACGAGGCATTCATGTAGTTCAAAGATATATATGTAGGCAAGACTCTTATATGCACAAAATAAACTCTTTGAAACCATAAATGAAATAAAGTCTAAGAATAAACAAAAGGTTTATTTAATTTCACTAATATAATACTACATGCTGAATTACTGTGCAGCTATTATAAATTACAGGGTTAGTGAAGACTGATTACTGTTATAAGAACTAAAATATAGGCTTACAGTACACTCTATCACAGATTTTTTAATTTGCATATTTAAATAAAAGCCATAGCAAAATGCATGCTCAAGCTAACAGCATCCAACTCAAGGTAAGGTGATAGGAGTGATCTATATTCTTTTCTCTATATAATTTACACTTAGTTAATTTCTAAATTAAAGTATAATAATTTACATTTTAAAAGTGTGAAAATTAAGATCATTTGGGATGTATTACTTAAGTATTTGAGTTGAAAATAACACATAAGAATAATAAGATCTCTTTGCTATACAAAACAGATACTCAGCAACACCATTCTGTGAACGTTCTCTCCTTTCATGTAGTACCTGGTAGACTTTATTCTTGGCTTCTTTATCCTTCCCCTTTCCTTGGCATTGACATCCTATAGTGAGACCACCCCATGCATCTGTCATCTTTCCCTTCTGCTGTGCAACAACCTTGTTCTCTTACTGTGCACGATGTGCTTCATAGGTGGCCTCAAACTTTATTGCTTATGAAACCAAGGGCGACTTGAACTCTGCCTTCTCCTGCGTGCCATGTGGTAGGATTACAGATATGCAATCCCACACTTGCCTCCTAACTCTAAGTTATGCACAGCTCTCTGCACACACACGACTGCATGTGTGGCAATGACCTGCTTTTACTTTTGTCACATACAAGTTCATATCAATTCTGTGTTCCTTGAAGAATGTATCCTTTCTCCACTGCATGGTTCTATGTTACTTTGTGCTCTCGGCAGTGCTCTCTGAGGTGTGTGTTACAGAAAGAGGAGGAAGAGGAGACCATGGAAGATAGACCAGCAGTGAAGGAAGTCTTCCCAGGGAACATGACATCTAAGCTTAGATGTTAAGTACAAGGGGTCATTATGCAGGTGAAGAAGTGAGGATGTACCTTTTCCAACAGGGCAGAGCAGCAGCGAGAGCCATCAGCATGTGACACTTGAACTCTTTGAAAACTTGTATCTTCACTCAACCCTCTGTATTTATGAGACAATCTGCAGGTTTTCCAGGAATACAAGTCTTCCCAGTGCTTATACATTCCTGCAACCCCCTCTATGCAATGTGAAATTTTACCATCACCTTCTACTTGGTAGATTGAAGAAAAACTGGGTGAAGATTGAATGGGGACAAAAGATCACATAAACGGTGAAAATGTCCCCTTGCTGAAGGCCAGCCCAGTCCCACTCATAGGAGATGTCCATTCTGTAAATGGCTTCAGATAGCTCCAGTTGCTAGATATTTCAGTCAGTATTTACCATGTTCCACATTAGAAAAAAAATCATTTGGAAGAAAGCATTTTTACTTTGTTATTTTTCTTCTGGTTAGTATTTCAGGTACAACACAAGTTTTAGTCTAGTTCCTTTCTTCTAGGTATTTTGTTATCCATTAAAATGGCCAATTTTCAGAACTAGTATCTTTTTGGGAAAAAAAAAACATAATCCATGTCAGAAGGGAATAAGCTCCAAGTAAAGCAATGGGTTTCCCCCCTTTTTATCCCACCAGCTTTAGCGTGCTATACTTTGTGTGCCTACACTATGCCTTAAAATAACTTGCAAAGGGTTTTGAAATTAATGCACCCTAGAAGGAACTGAGCTGTCACCAGGTGGGTAAAAAGCTGTGAGAAATCCTCCTGAGGTGAATCCCTCTTCAGTGGTTACCTAATAGTCCTGTGGGTAAAATAGCGCTTTTTCTTCTGCCCAAATCACATCTGTTACATAAGTCCTCTTTCCAAGCAAATGGAAGAAAGAAGAGAGTGGAACTATGTAAAGGCTACAATTAATAATGACAGGCAGTTTGCCACAAAACCAAGCCTGTGTCAGCAGTTCCATAATCAGCACAATAGTAACAGAAGTAATGGCTGAGCAGACTTAGAGACAGGACAGCTTTCTTGTGTTCTCTCTTCCTGAAGATAACACGCTGTAGTGCAAAGGAAACTCCTGCAGTGATGGCACATTTGCTTGGCCGCAGGATGATGAGATATTCAATGACTGTGGAGAGGCTGGAATCTTGCAGGGCCAAGGTAGGATTAAAAATTACCTGAACTGTCTCAGCCCTTTTATAGTTATTTACTGCCCACTGCTGCATGTGATCTGACATCTTTGTGACTGTGAGACAACTCCTTCAGAACATACAAACAGACCCCTAGATTCTGTCAATCAAAAGGCCAAGAGTGTCAGAGAGCAGCTGAGGCTTATCACTGAGGTTTCTCTGCTTTCCTGTAACCTGCCTACCTGCCGTTCCCACCAATGTGTTTGAGAAGTGTCTTCATTTGTGATTTTCATTGTTCTGATACTGTAAATTTGCATACAACTACTACAGGTGACAACATGGAAATTGGGGGTAACCTGAATCTGTGTTCCCAGGCCCTGGCCAATCTCACTTGGCTCCAGAAAACTATCTCTTATCTTCTACTTCAACGTAAGAGTTGTGCTTTCCTGGGAACAGCAGCAGGAATCCATGAGATACAAGATGACGAGATGGAGAAGACAAAATTTCTCAGGACAGACAGTTGGGGTCCTCTGCCCAACTCCTTTCTCTTTTACCCCAGCTTTCCAGACCCAGACATTGTCCCCTGGAGCAACCACTATTGCCTACCCTCTCTCAAGGTCACTAGTGACCTGAGACTCATTCTGAATGATGAGGTTAGCTGGAAGGAAGTTTACTACTCCCTCCACTTCACCTGTCCTACTTCCTCTTCACTTCCTGCAGCAAGGTAGGGCTGGACTGGGTGCCTCATGCTGCAATCTCAGCAGCACCTGGGAGGCTGACACAGGAAGATCACAGTAAGTTTGTCATGCCCAGGCTAGCCTGGGCTACAGAGGGAGATCCTGTCACAAAATAGTAACAAGAACTCTCAACACACACACACACACACACACACACACACACACGCACACGCACACGCACACGCACACGCACACGCACACACACACGTACACGCACACCTCCCCTCCCCTCTCAGCAGCAACCACCTTCCTGAATTTTGTGCATGTTCTTGTTTCTCATCTACTTCAAGAGATCATCTTTCACCCCACCCCCAACACATACACACACACACACACACACACACACACACACACACACACACACCCCTCAGGAGGTCATCTCCCCACACCCTAACACACACACACCTCAGGAGGTCATCTCCCCTCACCCTAACACACACACACACACACACACACACACACACCTCAGGATGTCATTTCCCCATATCTCAACACACACATATAATCTTTCTCTGTACAGGTAAAATAATGTGTCTGCAATATTATGTGGTTTCTAATATACATGTTAAAATAAACATTACAGGATTTATATTAGAGCATTAGTTATAATGGGTATTATGTAGGTAAGGGTTATATAATAACACTATATAAATAGATGGGGAGTTAATGAGTCACATCCTTTTTTTGTGTGTGTCAATGACTATAATTTTCCAGGTAGAAGCAAACCTATTTGACATCCCTTTCACAGATCATCTTTAATTTTATCATATCTGATGAAGTGTAATGCTGTGCCAAAGGCAAGTGGACAAGTGTTTAGAGAGAAATCTATATAAGCAATTCAATCTTGTCATGCCCTGTGTGGGGTTGCTTGCTGGTCATATTGAGACTGGTAAAGTGGACAAGACCATGTAGCAGCAGCAGCAGGACCATCACACTTTCTCACATTTTGGAAAGCATAGTGAAGGCAGATACTGGTTACAGAAACACACAAGTGTGATCAAAGAGTCAAAAGATCAGGATGGTACATAGTTGTGTCTACATTCAAATTGGTCATATTTGTATGATCCCAGTGTTAGTCTAACCTGCTATAACAAAAATGGCAAGTGTTGAATGGCTGTTAAACTAAAGAATCACAACTCAATAAACATATATATATATATATATATATATAGCTTATACCTCACAGCTCCCTGGCAGAATTGGTGTCTGGTGTGGACCTGATTTATTGTAGATATTCTTCTTTCTGTAACATCTGGTCTGGGTGCACTCTAGCAGACAGCTCACATCAACCTCATAGGGTGTGGAAGCCAGGCCTGCTCCAAGAAGAGCAAGGAGGTCAATGTTGTGGCAGAAGCAAAAGATGGAGGGCCAGTGGTTTCTGAATCATAAAGGGCAAGAATAGGCTGGATCATCTAAGGGTCTGCATGTTATTTCGACAGAAAGGAGAGGTCATATTGACACAAGGACTCAGGGTATGGTTTCCTGGCCTGTGTGAGAACAGAACATCAGTAATGTGAATAGAGTGGGGAGGTGGGTATGATAGGGCTTGGGCAGCAGTGATATTATCTGACTTGAGTTTAAACAGAGATTTCTAGCTTCTGGTTTAGAAGAGATTCTAAGAGGCCTAGAGTAGAACTAGTGAGACTAGCTAGAAGGTTCCTGCAACAACCTAGTTTATCTTGGGGAAGGAGATTCAGTCTAGGATGATAATGGGGCCATGCAAAGGTTAAGTTCTGGATGTGCTGTAAAGGATTTTTAGAAAATAAAACCCATGCTTCACATCCGCTGAGATGGATATTACTTTTCAAAACAATGGAAAACGAGAAGGATTGCTAAGGGTGTGCGTAAAGGGAAGCATTGCTGGTGGGAGTGCAAAATGGTGCACTCACTTGGAAACACAGATTGAAAGTCTAAAAAGACAAACATGAGATACCACACAGTACAGAAACTAGCCTCCTAAGCATATACCCAGACACTGAGAGACAAGTACAAACCACATATACTTATACCACATATATCAACGTGCTTGTCACAGCATGGAGAGAATACCCACAATTCCATATCACTGTCTGACATAAGACATATATAGATGTAAGGCCCATCTTGACATAGTTTTCAGCTGTCTGTCTTTCTGTGTTCCTCAGTATGGTCAGCCTAGAAGCTTATCTCATCTAAGCACCATCTGGTAACTACTTCACCACACAGCAGACAGATGAATCTACTGGTCTCATCCTCCATGGGATTCACAGAGACTAGAAAGAGCATGAGACTTCAAAGTCCAATCTCAATCACAGAATGACAACATAGGATGCAATCTACATAGTCTAAGCCACCAACAGGAAAGTCTGCTAGGGCAGAGCCAGAATGCCAGCATGTGCTTCTGCTCCTGGTCCATCTCCCTCAGCATCCCCATCTGCAGGCTCAGCACACTGCCTCTTTTTCATTCCTTCCAGTCCTCCGTAGACCTAAGGCTGTGTTTGTTCCTGAGATATTTACAACTACATCAATAATTTTACATACAACTCTTTCTCTTCTTCAGAAACTTCAGTTTCCTGTACCTATATTTCCACTTCCCTCTGTGTCTATGGTCCTCCCAGTCTGTGTGTCTGTTTCCTGTTGGTGTTTCCTCCAGTCCTCACTGTCACCTGTACGCTCAGTTCAGTTTAGTCTGTTCTAGCTGCCTCTCGAATTTCTATAACAGTTTAAGTGTTCTAGTTTTATTTTCATTTCTTTCACTCTACTCTTGCTTTCCAGACACAATTTTATCTCTTTCTCTGTTTTGCTTCTTTTCTTTGAGATTATTCACTAGAAGAAACTTAGTTTCTGTGTTGTATTTGAGGCAAAGAGAATCCATTATTTTAACCCTCTTCTTTGCATTTTCTCATTTTGTTCTAGCTTGCAATAATTCCTATATTTCACAAAACCGACAAGTGTTTATAGAAGGTAAAGTAGTCAAGTTCATGTTTGTCCTACCAAAGATCATAATACTGTTGTTTTTCACTAAAATCCAAAGGTTTCAAATTTAAATTGTTTGAGGTTCTTTCAGTCTATTAATACTTTAAGTTAAAAGATGGAAGTCAGAGAATGATGTCTGAAATGGGCAATTCTTGGAAGCAGTGAAGTTGACAGCCTAGCTCTGCCAAGACAGGATGGACAAGTCCTTCATAATTCCTGCTTTACAATTAATGGCTGTCAGAGATACTGGGCCAAAAGGATGCAGATAGATGCTCCAACATTATAGAGAGAAGCTGGGGACTGTCCAGGTAGCCGATTGTCTGCCATTTCTTAGTTTTGGAAGCTGCTTGCTCTGAACTTCCTGTTTATTCAGATATATTTATCCTTCTCAGGTCACTGGTGTGATTGAAGACTAGATAGTTATAGTCTCACAGTTAAGTTTTAAGTTGTTTAGGAATTAAAAGAATGTTCTAGGACTAAGAAGATGTTTTTAAGTTGGTAATGCAAGTTAGGATGGAAACTGAGTTATGTATAGAACTTTAAACTCATCAAGATAGAAAGATAATAGAATATTCTTATTAGTTTCCAAATACATATGGACTGGACATTGGGAACATATGTCATATCTTATAATTTTCATAATTGTTGCCTAATTGTTCTTATTGTTTTGTATTGTATTTATTGTTGTAAGAAAAAGAGCCTTTTATTGTACTAAAAGGGGTAGATGTTGGTGGGGAAAAAAAGATATAATTAAAAAAAAAAGATGGCAGTTGGATAATCTCTAACCCATCCAGGACCCAAACTGTGAGAAAGCTATCATAAAACATGAGATTGCTCAAACTCTCTTGATGGAGGAGGGCCAGACCTCAGATGATCTTTTGCTCTTAATACTCCAGCCAGTGCTTAAGTTAGTCTAAGCTTTGGGAGGTGAAGAAGCTCCTAGCTCCACACTTTCAAGCTACTTTGCTCTTGATAACTATCCCATCTTTCCCCCCATTGCTTTCTTTTATTTGCTCTGGAAAACATATACTATAATATTATATATTATGTGAGTTCTTCAGAAGAAAAGATCCAATGGGATAAGCAAATATTAGAATTTATTAAGTCAGCTGTAAAATAGTGACAACACCCAAATAATCCCCGAGAAGCTAAGAATCTAGTCACTCAGTCTTTGAGGCCAAGTGTCTCAACAGTTGGAGGAGTCCCATGGGAGCTGTCTGCCACTGGGGGTAACAATCCATAGCTACTCACTCCACAAGGCAAGATGCCTCCATGGTCTCAAATTTGTCAACATAAGCCTGGAAGATTCCTGGGGAGTAACTGGTCCCACATCCATGATGCAAGTTTTCTAACACTGACTTGCTCTGCTATCAGTGAAGGGATGAGCAAGCAGCAAGGCAAAGAAATTAGTGGCAGGACAGAAGGCCAAGGACTGAATGGAGAGCAACCTTCCTTCTGACATACCCTTTTTAGCTGTGATGCTTCCAGAAGGTGACACTCTCAGTCTGTGTGGGTCCCATGTCATTCAAAGCAATCTGGACAATTCTTCAGGTGAGATTCCCTACTGAAGTGATTCTAATTTGCAGCAAACTCACATTAAAACAAACCATGAAAGCATCAATCCAAATAGGTCTAAAGGCCGCACTTGAGATGGGTTCTGGATCAGCTTTAAAACACTAAGTCAAATGTAGGCATAAGGTTTTTGTATAATTCAAATGCTGATTTCTGTACCCCCCCCCATATCTGGTTTCAACCCTTGTTCTGAAGAGCTCCTGTCTCAATGTCATATAAACACTGTTCCCAATTGTCCCCTAATATGCCAATAAAGCAGTTTACAGCCAATCACTGAGCAGAGGAGAGAATAGGGCTGGACTTCCTGCCCTCCAAGGGAGGAGGATTTAAAGAGAGGAAGTTGAGGGATGCAGAAGAGGCAGAGGCAGGAGAGATTCAGCTGAAGCAGAAAAGCCACAATGTGTAAGTATCTCTGATATTTACTGTGGGAGGAAGACATATTTGCTTAGTGGGTTAAAAATAGAGTAAGAAATTGCTCATTTTTGTGTTGTGAAGCATGGTTAACAAATAATATAAAGAGTCTCAATTATTTGGGTGATAGACGGGTTAAGAGGTACACTGTGAAACTAACACAATTACATAAAGTTACTGTAACAACCGAAGGGAAGTAACTCAAGTGAGGGTTGGTGATGATCAAAATACACTATACTCACATAGGAAATACTCAATGAATGAATCACATGAAATTTTAAGAAACACTAGCTCATCTATAATTTAGACTTTTACCCTGTGCTCATCACACCGGAAGTGAACATTTCAGAACTGAAGTGCTACCATTCTTCCCTATTAAAAAACAAAAACAAGCAAGCAAACAAACAAAAACCAGACCCATTGAAGAAGAGGCTGGTCCCAGGGCTAAGAAAAGAAAAGGATAAACTTATTCTGGAACATTCAGCTGAGCAAATACTAAAGTCATAAACATGATGGTATTTGTCTCCTTTGATTTCCTTCCTGCAAAGTGCTGCGAGCAATGTCCTCTTGCTTTCCTCTGAACAAGCCAATGCTTAGCTAGGTTTGTGGTGACCCTAGTAGACACGATCTATTAAGTGGCTTAATTTCTCTGTCATTTAAACCTCCCTGACATTAGTCTGAACTGAAAACTGCAATTTGGGGGGGTAAAACAATTGAGAATCGGAAGCCTTGGATGATCCAACTATATGGTCCATACAGAGAGGAGGAAGCCCCAACTGAGTGGGTGTGTAATGTTGACACAAGTGTGGCAACATCTTTAGCTTCAGTATTGAAGAGACGGCAAAGTCTTCCTCAGGGGACCAATTATGAATGGACAGGGTGTGCAGAAAATGTCCAACAGAACTTTCTCCCCCAAGACATTCATGGCCTAAGGACAACTCCCTAGAAAGAGTGCGCCTATGGATATTAGCTAAAGCTGCCGTCTCCTTGATCAAGCTGTGTGCCATAAACCCTGTTAACTTGTTCATCTGTATGCAATGACCCCAGCCCTCTGTCCAATTCTGGAATGAACACTCAGTTTCTGGGGGTGCTGCAGTTTCTCCAGCAGACAGCTCAGTCCACATGAGCAGTGCTTCCTGTGGGTGAGGCTTCCTAGGCATGTGTCTGTTTTTGTCCTCCTCATTCCCTCTCCACCTGAGTCAGGTCTGTCTCTGGAGTTGTGCAGGAGGTGGCAATGGTCCATTCATACTTGTGAATGGAATTTTACATTGAGTCTCAAGCCAAACCTTTAACTACAAAACTTGATTTCTCCTTCCATCCTGTGTATCTTCCATTATGACCAGATGGCACAGGGAAGGTTATTGACTGTCCAAGAGGGACACACGGGCCTCCCAGCTCTCTGCAGATGTTGTTCCAGTATCTTGTTATCACCATAGTGAATCGATGTGGAGAGCTGAGAGACAGTTCTCTTCATGGTTGGTCAGTAAGTAGCTGGGGAAGGTTTTATGCATGGGAACATCTCTCTGCTCCTCTATCATTTGCAGAATGAAGAGTTTGAGCAAATGCTAAAATGTATCTTATCTCTCTTCAAGGTCAAATATTTTACCATTCTACTATGTAGGATTGGGGAGCTTAGCTTAAAATATGTATCATATTGACACATGAATTCACTCATGCCTTTTACTGATCGCAAGCCAGTTAGGGAACCCACAGGATAAGAGGCTACCATCAAGTAAAATGGATGCATTAGTCAAAGCAAAACAAACTACTAGACTTACATTATCAATAATAAATTTTATAAATTGAAAATGGCTTTTGTGTAATTTAAAAAGAAATATACACTTCAGTTGTTTTTTAATTTCTTAAAAGTCTGTTTTATTTCTTTTATAAGCTATACAAAACTATTTAAATGATCATAGGTGATAAATCATTTGCTCACAATGTATGGGCCTCAAACTATGAGATTCTTTTGAGAATCTGTAAGAAAAGGCTTCAAAAGCTGCAGCTCACTCTACCAATTATAACAATGCTAACTTTAGTCAGATTTCAGTTTGTCCTCATCTGCACAATGATAGTGTCTAATTTGGACTTTCCAATGTAAGCATTGTTATGAAATCGTCTGTAGTCCAAGATTGCTTAGAAATGGCAAAAATAACCTTAATTCTTGCAAATCTGAACAACAATATGCAGCATAAAGAATAAAAAGTCCATTGCATAACACAGAAGCAGGGAACAGCACGGTCGCCTTCTATGGAAGAACCCAACCCTAAAAACGATCTAGTTTATCAAGTGTACTTTAAAAAGATGTAATTCCTAGCAAACTTCATGAGTAGTTCTGGTACAGTCCATGGCAGGAGCTTGTAAAATAGGCAAGATAAGAAAACCAGGAGAGATTTTGGTCACATTTATACCAATTAGACCTATAGACTGTGCAGGCTGAATATCTCCAACCCAAATTTGGTTTCTGAATTCAGAGCTTTGTAGGTTTCTGATTTTCAGATTAGTGATGCTCAGTTGGTACTATCTATCACAGTATTCCAAAATACTCTAATATCTGAAACATGTCCACTTTCAGATAAGGAACTTTCAATTTGCATTGGGTTTATCTGATCATTTTAACATTGACTTCAATACCAGCAAAACTGTCTCTAAAAGTTATAAACTTCCTTTCTGCTAGTTCTAAGCAACTCAGGTCATTCTGCACCAGTGACTAGATCATTCTTGTTAAGATAGTTTCATGACTGTACATCCAGGCATTCATACAGTCCCTTAAAGAATTTCATAATCAATCATCAAAATAGTATTTTCTGGTCTATTATCTAAAACAAAATGATTCTTCCTTCTAGGCTCTAACAATAATGTATTTTAATATCTACTGTTTCCTGAATCTTATACTATGCTCTTTAGTTCAATCCAATAATTTGATCCCTTCTCTCTTCAGAACATTATTAACTAACTATCTTAGTTAGTTTCACTTATCAACTTGACACAGCAAGAAAGAGCAAATCATGATTGAAAGTTTTCCTCGTAAATATGGATATCAGTCCTCTGTCAGATGTGGAGTTGGTAAAGATCTTTTCCCAATCTGTAGGTAGGTTGTCGTTTTGTTCGAATGACAGTGTCCTTTGCCTTACAGATGCTTTTCAGTTTCATAAGGTCCCATTTATTGATTGTTGGTCTTAGAGCCTGAGCTATTGGTGTTCAGTTCAGGAAGTTGTCACCTGTGCCAATGAATTTGAGGCTTTTCCCCACTTTCTATTCTATTAGATTTACTGTGTCAGGCTTTATATTAAGGTCTTTGATCCACTTGGACTTAAGTTTTGTGCAAGGTGATAAATATGGGTGTATTTGCATTCTTTTACATGTGGACATCCATTTGGACCAGCACCATTTGTTGAAGATGCTTTCCTTTTTCCATTGTACGGTTTTGGCTTCTTTGTCAAAAATTAAGTGAACATAGGTGTGTGACTTTATTTCTGGGTCTTCAATTCAATTCCATTGGTCAACTGGTCTGTTTCTATACCAGTACCATGCTGCTTTTATTATTATTGCTCTGTAGTATAACTTGAAATCTGGGATGGTGATATCTCCAGATTTTTTTTTATTGTACAGGATTGATTTAGCTATTCTGAGATTTTTGTTATTCAATATAAAGTTGAGAAATGTTTTTTTTTCAGGTCTGTAAAGAATTGTGTTGGTATTTTGATAGGAATTGCATTGAATCTGTATAATTTACAAAGAACTCAAGAAATTAAATGCCAAGAAACCAAATAATCCAATAAAAAATGGAGTACAGAGCTAAACTGAGAATTCACAAAGAAGTAATATCTAATAGCCGAGAGATACTTGAAGAAATGCTCAACATCCTTAATCATCAGAGAAATGCAACTCAAGATGACTCTGAGATTCCACCTCACACCTGTCAGAATGGCAAAGATCAAAAACTCAAATGACAGCACATGCTGGCGAAGGTGTGGAGAAAGGGGAACACTCTTCCATTTCTGGTGGGAGTGCAGGCTTGTGCAACCACTATGGGGGTCAGTCTGGCGATATCTTAGAAAACTTGGAATAGCTCTACCTCAAGACCCAGCCATACCACTTATGGGTATACTTCCAAATGATTTGTCACCAAACTGCAAGGACATTTCCTCATCTATGTTCATAGCAGCCTTATTTGTAATAGCTAGAAACTGGAAACAACCCAGGTGTCCCTCAACTGATGAATGGATAAAAACCTGTGGTACATTTACACAATGGAATACTACTCAGCTATCAGAAACAGGGAAATCCTGCAATTTGCAGCCAAATGGATGGAAATAGGGAAGCTCATCCTGAGTGAGCTAACCCAGACTCAGAAGGATGCACATGGCATCTATTCACTTATAATTGGATTTTAGCCATATAGTACAGGATAACTATCCCACAACCAACAGACCAAAAGGAACATCAACATAGACTTTGTTATTTTGCCCTAGTGGTGCTGTCTTGTAGGCCCCCAGTACATGAGGAAGCTCTTAGCCCTCACATGACTGCTGAACTGAGTGGGGGGGGGGGGACTGACATGTAGGGATACCCCACTCGAGAGGAGTAGGATAGGAAGGAGGGGGGAGAAGATGGGAGGGTGGGATCAAGAAGGGTAGAAAGAGGGCAGTGTAATGGAGATGTAACTTGAACTAATAAATAAACATAAAAAATATGCATAAATATATAAAAAATAAAAATAAAGTTTTCCTCTTCAGATTGGCATTAAGGCATGTCTGTGGGGGTATTTTCTTGATTGCAAATTGATGCAGGAAGGCCCAGCCCACCGTGGGTGGTACCATTCCTATGCTGTTGGGTCTTAGCTATAGAAGAAAGGTAGCAACACAGGCCATGGGGAGCAAGCCAGTGAGCAGCATTCCTCCATGGCTTCTGCCTTAGCTCCTACTTCCAGTTTCCTGCCTGGAGTTCCTGCCTTGGCTTCCCTCTATGGCAAAATGTAACCTATAAACCAAATAAACCATTTCCTCTCCAGTGTAGTTTTGGTCAATTTTTTTATCATAGTAAATAACAGAACTAAAATTTGAGCAGACACTAACTTCAGGATGGAGATACAGGACATAAACTTGGATCTGACCTATAAAGGATGGAATAGGCACCTAAGGATGAAGCCAGCAGGGTGACTCATGCTGGTGACTGGCAGAGAGAGTTTGCGTGGTATATCTCCCTTCTTATGGAGGCTTATGGAGAAGTATTGCCTTTATATTTTTAACTATCAAGTGTCTCCAATTTCTCTATATATCTAATGTTACCATGGTAGAAGGCCATGAAATGACTTTCAGATAGTGGTTTTACTCAATTAAAGCATCCCAAATAACTGTTCAATATTTAACAACCAGACATTGTTATTTCAAATGCCCTACTTTTCTATAGCACCTCTTCTCTGCAACAGGCTTGCAATTCTTCTATAGATCATAGCTGATGCTCAAAAATGTGACCACTTAAATAAGCATGCATCTTATTTTAAAAATGAGTTAAACTCATGTTCATCCCACAGAAGGGCATTTCAAAATAATTTTTTGCCTAGTTGTGTTACTAAAATAAATAATAAAGGAGCCATGTTTCTGTCAAGTAGACTCTTTGCAAGCCATTGCAACAGGATAGACACTCAGAGTAAGGCGGAGGGAAACAGAGAGCAGGTCATACAGCTGGGGATCAGAAAGTGAGGAGAAAACAGTGCATGGTAAGACAGAAGGGACAGGCAAAAACACATCATGAGCCAGGACAAGAGTTTTAACTTTTCTTCTAAGAATACTGATGAGACACCAATAGGGTAACAGTTTAGAATTGATATTTTTAAAGATCAGTTAATAACTGGGTAGATAATGGGATTAAGCACAGCAGAGATTCATGCAAAAAATAAAACCCAACCAACCAAACAATAAAAAACAGATAATGTAAAACATAATCACATTATCAAGATAATTCTTCAGATTAGTCAGTTCATTTCAAATCTTTCACTAACTTATTAAGCCATTCTGTGGTTAATACCGGCTTGGTAGTTCTCTGAGGGAAGATTAAACATTAGGGTGTATAGTTTACCACTTACAGAGGGAGAATACAAGGACTGAGAAGTGCCCAGTCTTTAAACTCTGCATTGCTTCTTTATTAATTGCTATACATACTTCTATGTGAGATAGAAACATTAATGTAGATGATTCTATGGGAAAACAAAATCTGATTTTCTCAGTTCTTTTGAGATACCGTGACAGAATACCTGCTACTGGATGATTCATAAAGAAAATGTATTAGATGTGCTGCTACCGCTGTGTCAACTTGATACAAGCTAGAGTCATCTGGGAAGAAGGAACCTCAACTGAGAAAATGCTTTCACTGGTTGACTTACAGGCAAGCCCTTCAGGCATCTTCTTGAGTGCTGACTTCTGTGAGAGGGCCCAGCCCATTGTGGGGGTGCCACCCTTGGAAAGATGGCCCTGGAGGGTCCAGTAAATCATTGTGGGGGTGCCACCCTTGGAAAGATAGCCCTGGAGGTTCCAGCCAATCATTGTTGGGGTGCCACCCCTGGAAAGATTGCCCTGGACAGTCTAAGAAAGCAGGCTGAGCAAACCAGTAAGAAATAACATTTCTCCATGGCTTTCACATCAGTCCATGCCTTCAGGTTCCTGCCTTGATTTCCTTTCATGGCAGACCATAGTATAGAAGTATAAATGAATTAACCCCTTTCTTCCCCAAGTTGCTTTTGATGATAGTGTTTTATCACAGCAATAGAAACCCAGAAGTAGAAGACAGGAAGACAAAAGGAATGGGATTTCCTCCATTTAGCTCACTTTATAACTGCTTTAATCTAATTATTAGAGCACAGCCCTTGGGAGCGAAGCATCTTAGAGAATGTTCCACCTCCCAACACCATTGGTTTGGGGGTTGCTTCTTATACATAAATCTTGGGAACATACTGAGATCACAGCACTGGTTATATCTGGATACATTTAGGTTTTTAAAGAGAATAGAAAATGTAATTCAAGACCTAAACAGATCAAAAACTTTTGATGTAAACTGACTGAGGGGAGAGAAATAGAAAAGTAATGAAGGAGATATAACCTATATTACAATGTTGTGATAAACCATATCACAACCCATGTTGTAAGTATTTCGCTTTTACTGGGGAACATTTTATAAGTTTTGAGAAGGATAAGATGGCCAGTCTAACTTTAGTGTTAAAAGTGGCTAATGTTTTGAAAGTAGAGTGTAAGGGGTAGAAGGTGAGAGAGGCCTTTGACAGACTGCCGTAATAATCCAGGAATGATCCATCTTGGTTAAGACCAGGGTGGGGTGGTAACAGCCACCACAGTGGAGCATAGTTGCATTCCTTCTGTATTTTTCAAAGGTTGGCTGGCTGATGTGAGAGAAGAGGTATCAAGAGGTTTCGACCCCAGTAACTAGAAGGATCGAGGAGCCTTGAGTGGAGACTGAAGAGACTGAATTTTAGGAAGCCTCAGAACCTCAGCTGAGGAATTTTCTTATGATCCTAGTGGAGGAGAAAGTAAGTGATTGAATATGAGTTTGGAGTTCAGGGGAGCGGTCATGTCTGGAGATACAAATGCAGTGGACATTAGCATATAAGCAGCAGTATTTCAAACTTTGTTGCTAGACTAGATAGTCAGTGATATTGTCTTTAAGAAAACTCTGTGGATAGAATCCCAAGACTCTTTGTTATTAAGATGAGAGAGACAAAGAATAGAGACATCCGAGAGGGAACAGCAAGAGGAACAAGAAGGAAAGAACACGATGTGGGATAACCTTGCCTTTTCCTCTGATGCTGTCTCAGCTTTCAGATCTTGGAAGCTCTATTTGATATCATATTACCTAGATTTGGTTATGAGTCTTTCCTAAGTGCCCCCAAGGGCATGATGCTGTCACTACTGTATCATAGCGATCGGTACTTATTCATTTCTTCCTGTAAATCACAAGTCACTTTACAGAAGAAATCATGAGTATTCCCAGAAATTATCTCCATGCTTATCAAGTGATAACTTTGAACACCAGTGGCTGAACTGAACGGGTAATTGATACTTACCATTACAGACACAGGACTGCTATGATAACATGTCTGCTATGATTGTTAACAGCAGTACCATACATACATTTATTTCATTAAGTTTATTGTTTTTTATAGTTATTCTTAGGAAATTTTCTAGCATTACCTTGTTATGTTTGCACTTCTGATTTATATAAGGGAAAAAAAGAATGAAAGTGATACATTTTTATATGTTAAACATATGACCTAAATAGGACCCATACATGCTACCTTAGCTAAATATTTGATCTTCCTCACAAAATTAGGAAGAAAAACACAATTAATTTACAGGAAAAAAAAACCCACAAGATTTAGAAATGATTCGTAAGTATCTAAGGTCATTAAAATTGTAGGCACCAGGTTTAAATATCTATCAACTCTTCATTAATATGCTATAGGTATAAAATATGGAAAATCAAAATGAAACAGGTAACTACTTTTAAAATAGCATGACATCACTTACCGGAAAGTATAGGAGCAGAGACCCAAAAAGTATTGTTTCCAACAAGATGAGGCCAGATGCTCTGATGCTCTAAAAGACAAATTGAAAATGTCATTATTAATTTAATTTCCAGGCAAGGAAGATTTATTCTACCATAAAAATGCTTCATCCCTGAGAACAGCATTCTTCTGGGAGAAATTAAGTAAATAAATAAACTGTAGCTAGTGTTCAGGTGGGTTAACAACTAACACATGAGGAAAGCCTGACTGTAAGAGACGACAGACCTAACAATGTCATCAATGACTTCACGTACTTTTCTTCTCTGCAACTTGAGTCACTGAGTAGTCCAAGAAGCCAAGAACACTACTTTGAAGATTCCTACAATCTGAGAAATTATAACTTTCACAGATCTTTTCTCTATTTCTGACACATAAGCCACCAGTGCCCTAAAATCATTTCACAGACACCTGCTGAATCACTGTGGATGGTTAAACAGAGTCTTGGTGTCCAAGCTGTATAAAGGCTGGGAGCTCAGTGATGTAATATAATCCCCACAGCACATCTTTACTGTGTAAACAATATGAATCACACTACATGTGAAAAGTTCCTCAACTTAAGTGTTATTTATCATACAGTCAAACCCCAAAAGACTACATTGTTTTCAAGTAGACCTCCTAATATTTGGTTTCTAAGCATGGGTGTATCTAACAGTCTTATGATTTTTTTTATAATCTGAAAAATAGCAAATTCCTATAACAAAATAATGTTGAAGCAAGAAATAAAATACCAAATCAATCTTAGCTTATAACAATAAATTTGGCTTCAACGAGCTAAAGTTTCAACATAGGGTATGTATATTAATTACCAAATCAAACAAAAATTACAGTCACTCTAGAATCCTTATGTTTTTATTAGATGCAATGTAAAATGTGTATACAAATTACCAGCATATATATGTCTTACCTCACAGGAAAGTTATATGAAGTAAGAAAATTAATTCTTCAATAACCAAAATATACTTGGAATCTAAACTATGACAGTACATTATAGATAGATAGATGGATAGAATGTTCTGATAACTAGATAGCAAGAAAAAGAAAATTCAAATTCCTCTTCCAAAATTCTACAGAGTATTAAACACATACAACTGCTTTAAAGGAACTCACAACTAAGAGTTTTAGAATAGTGTACGGTGTTGATCATTTGAGTGGCTTCTTTTCCCCCATTTCTTTTTCTATGCTGCTGAGGATGGAGCCCAAGGCCTACACATGCCAGGCAATCATTATACCTACAAAATATATCTTCTGCCTCTATGTGGCTTTTTGATAGGGGATCATTGCTTTATCTAGTAGATGTTTTGGTGCAAAGGAAGTTCCTATCACCAGTTTGAGTTTGGGTTGGTAAAATTTCTAAAATAAAAAATTACATTTGCAAAGCCTACCTATTTATGGATGCTTTTAGAGCTTATGTTCTAATTCTGTAATATGACACTGAGGCTCAGAATACAAATCATCATGCAAAATTTCTTGTAAAAATAATCTATGCAATGTTGACTGACAAAGGAACAGAGAAAGGACTGGAGAGTACAGCAGAAAACAAGCTTTGCAATTACATTTGCCTCATTGTGAATACTGAAATAGCTACTTCAGTGGGCAACAGTGAACTTCAATGGCCTTGCCCATAAAAATGAGTATTTTAACAGCTTTTTAAACCCAGTAAGTTATTAGACATGAAGTAGATAAAATGGCTAGATTGCACTTGGCACATAATTGTTTTTAAGGCATAAAGCAAAACCAACCTGATGAAATTGAAAACTCTAGGCATAAAGTGATAGCAACAAAAATTGTTTTATGTTTGGGATGGAAAATGACTCTGAAAGAGACTGAAGAGGTAGGTCAGTGCTTAAGAGCACATACTGTTCTTGCAGAGGACCTGAGTCTGGTTCCAAGTGACCATGCCAAGCAGCTCTCTAACTCCAGGGGAACTGTCTAACTCCAGAGTCCTCTTCTGCACTGTGGGGGCATCTGTAGTCATGTGCACAGACATGCACATATTTTTAAAAATAAAACATAAACTATAATAAAAAGTAAAGTCCAAAATTACACCAGACATTACAAGAGCCCAGAGATAGGGGCCAGAACTTCTTTGGCATGTGATGATTCTGTGTTGTGGTGGATTCTTCCCTTCTCAATGTCTTCTGGTTGTTTTAGGAGCAGGAGACTATAGGTCTGTGTTTCAGCCATTGCTACAATACAACAGTAGCATTCATGTGTGTGTGTATATTCTCACAACTACCTGTCTCCCTTACACTTTACATTAAAGATGTATGTACTTAGCCTCCATCTTGGCCAAACAGGGAAGCCCATGATTCCAGCTTCTAAACTGGAACTCTGACAAGTGGCTCCATCTTCAATGTGAGGCATATTCTAAACGTGCACATTTTCCTTTCAAAACATCCTGAGGTGTATCTGGCTTCAAAGTCTAAGAGAATGAGTCAAACACAATGAGTAGTTCTTCAGGGCAAGGAAGAGTTGCATGTGACTTAAAATATTCCATCACTATCCCCACTGCCTTCCTTGTCCTAGAAGTCTTTTAGCTGGACAAAATCTTTGCTTTATACTTGGTACCAAAGATTCATAACCAATTGCTATGAGTGATCAATTTATTGAGTGTAAAAGATGCAAAGAGAGAAGAGGTACCCAGTGATGGGAGAAAGAGAACTAAAATTGAAGACAGATGATGGAGATAATGAGAAAATTGACAGAGGCCAAGAAAAAAATCACCTCCTTAACAGTTTTGCTTGAGATAGAAATGATGGGATAGAATTAATTTTAACTAGAGTTGTGAATGAGATATGAAGGGGAGGGGAGTACTTTCTTGAAAGATGGCAATATATGGTATGATGCTATTTATATAAAACACCTAGCCAGCATACATGTGATCTATATAAATAAAGATCCAGATTCATAGGTTGTACAATCAGTGGCTCCATAGCCCAGGATAACTGTGAACGCAGCGATCACACTGTAGATAACAATGCCATACTGCCCTTGGTCCAGAGGATTCATCCTAACCCAAAAGCAATGGTCTCTTCTGAAGATGGGATTATATTTGGGCATAAGAGAGCTAAGGTAGGAATATTTTCTTTTCATCTAAGGAGATTGATGAATCATAAACTTTTTAGTAATTAATTGAAGATCTAAAATCTATTAACTCAGCCCTTATAAAACCCTATGATTATGAGTTATAATTTCCAAAGTGTCTAAATAAAACCTTTCTTCTTTTTTTTTTCATTTTTTTTAATAATTTATTTTTTATTTCTTCAAGTTCCATCTCAATCACAATCCCCTCCCTACTCCCCCCTCCAGTCCCACCCTTCCACCCTCCTCCCCCTCAGCCCCACCATCCTCTTCCCTTCTTCTTTTTTTTTTTTTTTTAGTTTAAGGTATTTATTTTTCCCCCCAACAGTTCTCCCTTTCAGTCCAAATAATGGTTCTTTTTCTTATAACTATAAATACAATACAAAACAACAGAAATAAATAGGCCACGATTATAAGAGTTATATGGCTTAGCATACATTCCCAATGTCCAGTCCATATGTATTTGGCACCTGACTTTAACATTCTACTATCTAACCATCTCCATGAGTTTAAAGTTCTATATCTAACTCAGCTTTCATACTAACTTGCCTCATAATTTTAAAAATATCTTCTTAGATCCAGAACACCCTTTTGATCAAAACCTTTCTTCTAACTTATATTAATAAATATGATTGCAAAGCTTTGTAATAGAGGATGCGTATTCACCTTCTGTTCTCACAATGTATTTCTTCCCCAGTTCCCAAGCCCTCACAGATAAATTGTGAAGATTTATATGACAAATCCAAACCTGTAGATCAAATAAAAGGCTAATTAACATTTTACTAATTATATCAAACTCTGTCAAAGCCAACTTCTGACTCCCATCATCCTAGTATGCAAAGTCCAGAGGCACACAAGTCAATGCATGCTTGCAGCTTCTGGAGGCAGATTTATTTGCCCCCTTGTAGCACCCCACCAAGGAATCCCAAGCCATTAGAATAGTAAGAGGACAAGAATGCTGAAGGCTGAGTTTTAAAAAATACTTTAAGTGGCTTGCTATTATTTCTCTGACTCTATAAGACTAACTCTACTCCATTTGTATATTTTGAACAGTTTTAGTCTCTAGGGAAATAACAAAAATCTTGCTAATACAATGCAGCTATTTTTGATCATTGCCAATATCTTTAACCTTGCAGTATTTAAACTTTCCTCATATTACAAAAGAAATCTCTGAAAAAGAAAACAGTTTAAACAATTCAGTTTCAGAATGTAAGAGTAAACTCTGACATAGCAATACAATTATATTTTCATTAAGGATGAATCAGAGAAACAAAGAGTCCACACAAAATCTCTCATTTACAAAATGATTTAGTTACACTGGAAGAACAGACTCATGGGGCTGACCATTTCTTTTAACTCTTCTGTTTCTATAGCCACAGATGAGAGACTTTCTTCCAGTGACACTTGACAAGTATTTGACATAATGATGCAATATAGGTTGGAAACAAGATATGAAAAGTAATACAAAAGACATGCTTAACACGGGTAATTTGGAGGAAGTTATTGTTTAATAATTTAGGAACTATATAAATGGATGAGAATAGATGTTCCTGTTGGAGAGACTTCATGAAGTTCAATTACGGTAAGAATATCTGCAATGAAATACTGAAAACTCAACCAACGTAGAGATATTTCTAAAGGAACAGTTGTCCCAAATGTAGTTTGTTAAAATCAAATTTCCCTTTTCAGAAAAAAAAAAACTTCATCAATGAAAAGAGTAAAAACAGAATGAGGGCCAGGAAGATATTCTCAAAGTAAAACAGGAGTAGTTCAGAGAATTCTAAGTGTTGTGGACAGCAGTCATTTCTAAATGGTTTGGAATGACAATACTGGTTGCTTATTAGCTATGTGACACTAGGCCAGATGCTAAACTTCTGAGTTCTGGTCTATTTTTCACATGACATGATAACTTCTGTTTCAGTTTAAACTTACTTTTGAAAAGTTTATCTGTAAATACACAGTATACACATAGTTTAATAAGGCTTAAACAACATAGTATACTAAATAAAGAATAAAAAAATAATTTTTACACTCATGTGAAACTAGAAATTGTGGGCATAATTCTTTTTTTTTATTTGTTGCTTCAGGTTACATCTCCATCATATTGTCCTCTTTCCCCCCTTCCCAGCCCCTTCCTCCCTCCCTCTACCCCCTAACCCTTCCATCCCACTCCTCTGGAGTGGAGTGTCTCTACATAACAGTCCCCCGCCCTGGTTCAGAAGTCATATGAGGGCCAAAAGCATCCTCATACACTGGGGGCCTACAAGGCAGTACCACCAGTGAAAAGGGTCTCATTGCCAGGGAGAGAAAACTAAAACACACACACACACACACACACACACACACACACACACACACAAACAAAAAAAAAAAAGAAAAAAAAGTCTATGTCCATGTTCCCTTTAGTGCATTGGTTGTAGTATAGATATCCTGTACTATGTAGCTAAAATCCAACTATAAGTGAATAGATGCCATGTGCATCCTTCTGAGTCTGGGGTAGCTCACTCAGGATGAGCTTCTCTAGTTCCATCCATTTGGCTGCAAATTGCATGATTTCCTTGTTTCTGATAGCTGAGTAGTATTCCATTGTGTAAACGTACCACAGTTTTTCAATTCATTCTTCAATTGAGGGACATCACGGTTGTTTCCAGATTCTAGCTATTACAAATAAGGCTGCTATGAACATAGATGAGGAAACTTCCTTGTGATTCGGTGTGGAGTCATTTGGATGTATACCCAGAAGTGTTATGGCTGGATCCTGAGGCAAAGCTATTCCAAGTTTTCTAAGATATCGCCAGACTGACCTCCATAGTGGTTGCACAAGCTTGAACTCCCACCAGCAATGGGGGAGGATTCCCCTTTCTCCACACCTTCGCCAGCATGTGCTGTCATTTGAGCTTTTGATCTTAGCCATTCTGACAGGTGTGTGATGGAATCTTAGAGTTGTCTTGAGTTACATTTCTCTGATGATTAAGGATGCTCAAGTGTCTCTCGGCTTTTAGGAATTCCTCCTTTGTGAATTCTCTGTTTAGCTCTTTCCCCCATTTTTTAATTGGATTATTTGGTTTCTTGGTGATTTACTGCATATCTCTGGGTAGAAGCTTTTCTACATACAGTGTTGCTGGGGTCCAGGACAAGGACTCTTGGGGGCAGGGGTGAGCTGTTCTAGAGTCAAGAGCTCAGACACCTCAGGGGGTCCTGTAAGTGGCAAAGCAGACCCATTTATTTCAGAAATAGACCCCTTTATACCCTATATCCATAGTCCCATTGACTCCCCAACTGCAGGGTGCTGTGGTTCTTCCTCATTGGGTTGTGTCTCATTACCCTGTTTGGTGTCATCAGTCTCCAGGCAGGACCTGGTAGGTCCTGGCAGGTCTCAGGCCATCTTCATGCAGAAGCCCAGCCAACAGGCTTTGTTCCTGCTCAATGGCAGGCCTTGTTCCTCATGCACTATAGGAATTATTATTTTGTAGAAGTGACTAATGAGATGGTTGACAATTCACTTCACTTTCTTTCAGTACAGTCAGCACCTCAAGACAATCCCCCTAAGTGCATCTGCTGTTGCAGAGACATGAAAGAGCTCAGATGCCAGAGAGTAAACATTCTGCCTAATCTTAACGTCACTCCACCTCCATACTAGTGGCAAAGCAACTCATCTCTGACATAACCCTTGTCAGCCTTCAGATGGGTACCCTTTTCTCTTGCTAAGATGCTGCCTGAATGTGGTCCTCCACGAAGGATTGTGTCCTTCCTGTACTAATTGGCAAGACTTTAGCTACTTCTCTGTAATCTATTTGTTTTTTCCAGTTTTCCCAAATCTATTTTTTCATTCTTCATCTGTGTTTTATTTTTATTTTTATTTATTTTTTTATTTAAAGTCTATCTTCCCCCCATATCTCCCCCTTCTAGTACAATAAAAGGCTCTTTTTCTTACAAGAATAAATACAATACAAAACAATAAGAACAATTAAGCAACAGTTATGAAAACTATAAGGTATGACATACATTTCCAATGTTCAGTCCATATGTATTTGGAAACTAATAAGAATATTCTATTATCTTTCTATCTCAATGAGTTTAAAGTTCTATATCTAATTCAGTTTCCATCCTAACTTGCATTACCAACTTAAAAACATCTTCTTAGACCTAGAACATTCTTTTAATTCCCAAAAAATTTAAAACTTAACTGTGAGACTGTAACTATCTAGTCTTCAATCACATCAGAGACCTGAGAAGGATAAATATATCTGAATAAACAGGAAGTTCAGAGCAAGCAGCTTCCAAAACTAAGAAATGATAGACAATTAGCTACCTGAACAGTTGCCATTTTCTCTCTATAACATTGGAGCATCTATCTTCAGCCTTTTGGCCCAGTATCTCTGACAGCCATTAATTGTAAAGCAGAAATTATGAAGGACTTGCCTACCCTGTCTTGGCAGAGCTAGGCTGTCGACTTACCTGCTTCCAAGTTTTGTCCTCAAGAGATCTGTAGAATATGGCATTTAAACATGTTTTCTTAAGATTTTTTGATATTAAGACATGTCAGTGCCTGACAGCACCCCCAATTCTACTTCAAGTAGATGATGAGCATCAAAGAATCACCACTTGGAGATGGCTGCATTAGTGGCAAGCTAGCTACTGGGCAAGAAAAAGCCCTTGCTTCAACTATAGATAGAATTCTGTGATCTATTTGTAATCTTCAGTCTCATTCTCCCAACCTCTTTTCTGAAATTACTAAACAAAGTAACACATTTCACGAAATTGAGATAAATTTCTGAGTGCCCAGAAAGCATACAAAAGTGAACAGTAAAGGCTGAACTATTACACAAGGTAATCTTTCTTCAGACAGATTCTTATACATCCTTAAGGAAGATGACATAAAATCCCCAAAATACACTCACCGTGAGTTCAGTTTTATGTGTTTCATTAAAAGCCACTAAGATAAATGGTTACATTTTTTAATAAAAAGTGGATTGTTGAAACAACAAATTCTTCCTTTTGAAAAATATTCCAAAGGGAGGGAAACACAGAATTAAAATATATGAAAGATCATTAAAAGCTAAAAATGGCATTAAGACACTGACCGCTTTGGGGAAAAATCATTCTTTGTTCTATGGAGATGAGCTCTTATATCAATCAGTTTGATATCCATCTTTTAAAAACATAAGTGCACTTTATATTGGAAAATTCAAGAGATTTCACAAAGTACTGTTCATTTTCACTTGATCACTTAGATAGCAAAAGATCTAAGTAACAAACATTGATTTCTGTATATTCTAGTCTAGGGCCATACCACCCTCAACAAGCCAATCTCATCTGATTTCTGTTTAAGCTCACAAGTGTTTTGTTTTTTTAATTTGGAGTGTTCAGAATTACAGTCTTTAAGGAACTGTTTTCAAATGTTAACGCCACACATCCTCACAGCAGCCATCAACAGGAAGTAAATTTTAGACTTGGGTAGAACATCTCAGAACTGGTAAGTTTGTTTTACACACTGTCTTCTGCAACACACGAAAGTGTTTGCTGTGACTAGAGTGGAACAAGAATATGTTTCTTGTTTTCTTGATATTGGGACCTATGCTTTTTATTTCATACATGTAACATACTTTGTTTTTATTCTGACAAGACATTTACAAATAAAATCACAGAAATATGATCATTTCAATGAGAAAACCAAGAAATGATTTAATGAGATGTAATAGATACTCTTTACCTGTAAGAAGAGCAAAGCACTTTGAGAAACTTAGAAACAATAATATTAATTTTGCAGCTGACTGGTAAGCCAAAAAAGTATGTGATAATGGGTGTGAGGAGAAAAACATAGTTCAAATGTAAAAATGATGATGACAGAAATTTAAAACTCGGTTCTAAAATAGTTTACAGATTTCTAGATAGTGTGCAGAATGTTGGATTCTGAGCAAATAAAAAAATGTCTCCAAAAATACACTTCAGAGTATTGAGAACCAAATGAGCACTATAGAATCTGTTTGTCAAGGTTTTACACAAATGTGTGTTATATGTGGACGTATTCTCCTCATACCTCTACTCTTCCCTCCCTTACCTTTCTCCCTCCCATCAGATCCTGTTGTCTCTCTAGATGGGTTTGAGCATAAAAACTTGAAGATGTTTGCCAAAATACAAAATTAACAGTAGTATGGAATAATAACTAGATAAATTATTACTTTATTAATTAATCTATGTCTTTTTTACATTTTCCTTGTCAATTCTAACCTCTTCTTTCATTAAATTCTTCTATTTCCATCTTTGTGCTTATCAGCAAACTAAATGTTTGTGCTTAAATAATTATCTTGATATTTTAAGATTTTATGCCTTACATCATGAATGTGGCCCAGGAAAGATTTCAAATAATTAATTCATAAGTTTTAAGTAGATAATAAGTGCTAACCCTTACATACAAAATTCAAAAAGGTCATACTAACTGATGGATGTTTTAATTGGTTTCTTTCTTCTTTGTGATGGATCATTTGCTCTAAGATACACTGTTTAATGCATTAGGATAAGATTACCAACTCAAAAAGACAGAAGTGAAAAAACTTAGTACATATAGAAATGTAATGATAGATACATCTGACAGTAGAGAATTATTAAATGAATGTTTAGAAACAAACAAAAAATGCCTTCAAAATTTTTTCCAATGTAAAAGATTTGTAAAAGCCATTGTGTTTTATTATCAATGAGTTAAGCTTATTTTCTAGAAGTTAGAAGCTATTTAAAGCCTACTAAACTAATTACTTAAAATATGTATCTTCAGCCACAACAACTTCCCAATCTCTGATTTTATATTCTCACTCACAAGGATATGTTCCTTGTTTTCTTGACACTGGGATGCATGTTTCTTATTTCATTCATGTAAAATACTTTTTTATTCTGACAGGACATTTACAAATAAAATCATAGAAATATTATGAGCATTTGAATGACAAAACCAAGAAATGATTTAATGAGATATAATAGGTACCTCCCTAGAGGTACCTCAAATTAAAGACACCAGAAACTAAATTTTCCAACCATACTCTGTTCAGGTTCTCTCTCCTGTTTAAGGGCAGTCATTTACCAATACTGTATTCAAGCTATATCTCAAACATACACTTATAGACTATGAATGAAATAAGTTGGTTTTATTAAATAAAACCATTCATACACTTTTTTTCAGAAGTCTCCTAATTTTGCTGGCTAATTGTTTCATTAAATAAATGATCAGCTAAACAAATGATAACACCAAATAACTATATGCAAGCTGACTCACAGTTAGGAGAAATTTTTCATTTTTATATATGACTCTCTTAGGTCTGGTGAGTAAGTTAAATAGCCAAAGTGGTAAGATGAGGAAGAGGAGGAGACCGAGGTAAGAGAAGGAAGGTAGGTAGTACACACAGCTGTCTGTTTACATCTGATTTAACATACTATCACTTTGTGACTTTACAGAGGTAAGAATGAGTGAACTGGCTGGAGAGGTGATGATGGGGCTGGACCAGCAGAACAGGCGCCACAGCCCTGCCTCTCTTGCACATGCTCCCATGGAATTTACTGTGTCCTTACACTGCCCTGTAGTGGGCAGACAATAGCTTAAAACAACTTTTCTATCATTTCCTCAATGCCCGTCTTCTTCAAAGTGGACCTTTTTAACTTTCTTTTTTTTAATGTTTATTTATTACTTCAGGTTACATCTCTATCACTGTACCCTCTTTCCACCCCTCCTAGTCCTGCCCTCCCACCCTCTAACCCCTATCCCTTCCATCACACTCCTCCAGAGTGGAGTGTTCCTACATATCAGTCCCCCCACCCCAGTTCAGCAGTCATATGAGGACCAAGAGCCTCCTCATACACTGGGGGCTTACAAGGCAGCACCACTAGCGCAAAGTGTCTCATGGACAGGTAACAAAGTCTATGTTCCTGTTCCCTTTTTTTTTTTTAATTTATTTATTTGTTGCTTCAGGTTACATCTCCATCATATCCATCATATTGTCCTCTTTCCCCAATTTCCAGGCCCTCCCTCCCTCCCTTTAACCCCTAACCCTTCCATCCCACTCCTCTGGAGTGGAGTGTCTCTACATAACAGTCTGCCCCAGTTCAGAAGTCATATGAGGACCAAGAGCCTCCTCACACACTGGGGGCCTACAAGGCAGCACCACTAGGGCAAAGTGTGTCATTGCCAGGGACAGAAAACTAAAAAAACACACAAACAAACAAAAAAAAAGTCTATGTCCATGTTCCCTTTGGTGCGTTGGTTGTAGTATAGATATCCTGTACTATATAGCTAAAATCCGACTATAAGTGAATAGATGCCATGTGCATCCTTCTGGGTCTGGGTTAGCTCACTCAGGATGAGCTTTTCTAGTTCCATCCATTTGGCTACAAATTGCATAATTTCATTCTTTCTTATAGCTGAGTAGTATTCCATTGTGTAGATGTACCACAGTTTTTTAATTCATTCTTCGGTTGACGGACATCTGGGTTGTTTCCAGTTTCTAGCTATTACAAATAAGGCTGCTATGAACATAGATGAGGAAACTTCCTTGTTATTCCTTGAGGAGTCATTTGGATGTATACCCAGAAGTGGTATGGCTGGATCCTGAGGCAAAGCTATTCCAAGTTTTCTAAGATACCGCCAGACTGACCTCCATGGTGGTTGCACAAGCCTGCACTCCATCCAGCAATGGAGGAGGGTTCCCCTTTCTCCACACCCTCGCCAGAATGTGCTGTCATTTGAGCTTTTGATCTTAGCCATTCTAATAGGTGTAAGATGGAATCTCAGAGTCGTCTTGAGTTGCATTTCTCTGATGATTAAGGATGTTGAGCATTTCTTCAAGTGTTTCTCAGCCATTAGGGATTCCTCCTTTGTGAATTCTCTGTTTAGCTCTTTCCCTCATTTTTTAATTGGATTATTTGGTTTCTTAGCATTTAATTTCTTGAGTTCTTTGTAAATTTTGGATATTAGCCCTCTGTCAGATGTGGGGTTGGTGAAGATTTTCTCCCAGTCTGTTGGTTGCCGTTTTGTTCGAATGATAGTGTCTTTTGCCTTATAGAAGCTTTTCAGTTTCATGAGGTCCCATTTATTGATTGTTGGTCTTAGGTCCTGAGCTGTTGGTGTTCTGTTCAGGAAGTTGTCACCTGTGCCAATGATTTCCAAGGGTTTTTCCCACTTTCTCTTCTAGTAGATTTAGTGTGACCAGGCTTATGTTAAGGTCTTTGATCCACTTGGACTTAAGTTTTGTACAAGGTGATAAGTATGGGTCTAATTTCATTGTTTTACAAGTGAACATCCAGTTGGACCAACACCATTTGTTGAAGATGCTGTCCTTTTTCCATTGTGTGGTTTTGGCTTCTTTGTCAAAAATTAGGTGGCCATCACTGTGTGGGTCCATTTCTGGGTCTTCAATTCAATTCCATTGATCTACTGGTCTGTTTCTATACCAATACCATGCTGTTTTTACTACTATTGCTCTGTAGTACAGCTTGAAATCTGGGATGGTGATACCTCCAGATTTTTTTTATTGTACAGGATTGATTTAGCTATTCGGGGTTTTTTTGTTGTTCCATATGAAATTGAGAATAGTTTTTTCCAGGTCTATAAAGAATTGTGTTGGTATTTTGATAGGAATTACATTGAATCCCTATATTGCTTTTGGTAGGATGGCCATTTTTATTATGTTGATCCTACCTATCCATGAGCATGGGAGATCTTTCCATCTTCTAAAGGCCTCTTCAATTTCTTTCTTCAAGGGCTTGAAGTTCTTGTTGTACAGGCCCTTTACTTGCTTGGTTAGAGTTACACCCAGTTATTTTATATTGTTTGTGGCTATTGTGAAGGGAGTTTTTTCCCTTATTTCTTTCTCAGCTCATTTGTTTGTTGTATAAAGAAGGGCTTCTGATTTTTTTGAATTAATTTTGTATCCAGCCACCTTGCTGAAGGTGTTTATCACTATAAGAGTTCTCTGGTGGAATTTTTGGGGATGCTTATGTATACTATCATATCATCTGCAAATAGGGATAATTTGACTTCTTCATTTCTAATTTGTATCTGCTTGATCTCCTTTAGTTGTCTTATTGCTCTAGCAAGAACTTCAAGTACTATCTTGAAGAGATATAGTGAAAGTGGGCATCTTTGTTTTGTCCCTGAGTTTAGAGGAAATGCTTCAAGTTTCTCTCCATTTAATTTAATGTTGGCCACTGGCTTGCTATATATTGCCTTTATTATTTCTAGGTACGGTCCTTGTATGCCAAGCAGGACATTTTTATCAGAGAAGTTCTATTACTCCTCTGATCCCCAATTTTTAATTCCTGGTCTACCTTAGCCTTACCTTTGATTTGTGAAATAGAGAGATAAAATACATTGTTTCCTGTAACTAAAGGGTGTTAGTGTTAGTGATAAAGTAGTGGTTATCTTCCCAGGTAGGACTTAGAAGAGAAAACAGGCATAAAATATAGAGGTAAATATTTTTTATTTTTGCTTATCAATCAATTTCCTTCCATCCTTTCTTTTTTCCTTCTTTCCTTCCTTCCTTCCTTCCTTCCTTCCTTCCTTCCTTCCTTCCTTC
>CAJQZJ010034255.1:3194030-3204221 GCA_907164525.1 Lophiomys imhausi
ACAGGACAGAGGGCACTGCTTCAGATGAACTCTAGCTGACTCTAGACCTCGATGTGAACCTCATCTTTCTGTTTTTGTTGTATCTCTCTTATGCAATCACTTTTTTGTGTTTATTTCCCATTTTATCTTAGTGGTGAGCCACTAACGTTTGCCTTCTGTACTACTGTTTGCCCTCTCCTTTACTGGCTCACTTTGTGCTGCATGTAACTGCTCATTTACTTTCAGGCAAGTATTCCCCTATTTGCTTACTGGTGTCCAAGAAGAGAAACAACCCTACAACTCCTCTCTGTTTCGTGCAGTTTTCACTGTCCTTCTCAGACACTTCTTGATGCTAACAACCAGAGAAGTTCAGTCTAGGGCTTTGCTCCATTTAAATTTCCTTCAGCGATTTCATGGGCTAGGGTAACCATCAGGGATTTAAAGTCACGGAGTGAATGGGTCTCGCTTATGCTCCACAGCCCTGCAGCCCACCGCCCTTGAGGAACTCTTTGGCATTCTCTCCCTCTGTCCGGGAAAGCAATGGATTATGGTAACTGACCATATTCACAAGCACTGCACAGACAGTCTCCATCCAGTCAAACATACTGATTTTCTGCTTTACCTCTAGCCATAGAAAAGATAGTTTTCAAGCTATAATTTAATGTTTCCCAATCTTGGAACTACATCACAAACACCCAAGAGAATCAAAAAGTCCACACAGGCACCTTATTCCAAGAAACTCATTCCTGAGCTTTGAGAATAGGTCTGCTCATCCTAAAATCAGAAGGTTTCTTCCAAACTCAAGAACACAGAAACTCATAGTCACCTGTGAGCAGGGAGGATCAAGTAGGTCTCTAAACAGGCCTTCCAGGACATAGGTGCCAGGAGGGTGGGAGCTGTACAGTGAATTCTGAAGCACAGAGGGAAGTTCCCAAACACAGGGCACAGTAGGACACCTGAATCTGATCAGAGCAGGGGTGGGGGAGGGGCTGGTAGCCAGAACAGGCTACCCTGGCTTTAGCAAAGCATGTGCATAGTGATTAAAAAGGTAGAGAACTGACTTTAAAAAAAAATCTCCATGGATAGAAAGAGTCACTACACTCAGAGACGTGGGTAAATAACCAGCACTTGTGGGTGACGGCAGACTCCACAAGGATTCTGCATTCAGTTTCTATTGCCATAAGCCAACAAAGGTTATATGCTTTTAAAACAAAAATGTTTTAAGCTTCTCTGTTCTTATTATGCACTTGCTTCTTTATCCTTATTTTTATTAAAGAAAAAAAAAAGAGGACAGACATTTTATAAACGAGACCAGGAGCCTGTTTTAAATGTGGGTCTGGGAGCTAAAGCTTTGACTGCATTACTGAAATGTCAGAAATAATCCTGTCTGTTGAGGGGACTCTGAAGTGGATGTGCACATCACCTTTAACAGCCCTCAGAAGTGTAGAAAACAGTACTGGGCTTAAATCTAAGAACCGTTTATGGAGAAAGGAGAAAATAAACTGGGAAATCATGTGAATGAATAAACATATTTTAAAGACCTTTTAGTTTCTCAAAAAGTCTACATTTTTCTCTCTCTGCAAATAAGAATTCTGACCTTGCTAATTAGCATTATAACGATAATTTAAATTTCAGAGACTTTGTAAATCACAATTAAAAAAAAAAAAAGACTGAGAATTTTCTTCTCTTGAACTTAATCTTTCTTTATTTAATAAGCCAGTATTGCCATGGCAGATGCGTCTCCGACACCACTGGTTGCACGGTATTATGGATCACTGAGGAAGAAAATGAAAAGCTGTGCTCTGCTTCTGCCAAGTTCAGCTCCCTGTCACCTGAAGAAACGATGGCTGGAGGGGCCTTCTTTTCTATCTTGCTGGCTCTTGTTATGGTTGCCTAGCTCAAAGTAGGGCTGATACTGCCTCTGTGTAAACAAGCGAACCCCACCCTTCAGGGCTGCATGGAGGGTTCATTCTAAAGTTGGCAACACAAGTTAATGGGTCAGCCAGTGTTCTGTCCTCTTTTTCTCTCATCTGTGAGACAGGGACACAAGTAAGCTGGAGGCAAAGTTTAGATCGAAGATCGAGGTGAAATCCCCGAAAAATCTATCTATCACGTTTAAATATTCTCCCTGAAGACCATGCACAATAGGTCCATCATTTGCCCTCCGGGAACCAGATCGTCAATTGCTGAAGCACGCACGGAGGAGAGCTTGACCTGTGGATGCAGAAGAGGCCTAGTTTCATCAGACCATCTCTGAAAGTCCTCAACAGAGAGAGAAAGGCCCGAACTCCTTGCAGTGGCTGTTCCTCTGTAAGAAGGGCCTGTGGTTTTAACTGGATGGAGACAGCGAGCTAGAGCACAAAAACACTGAAGGCCCAACATACACACAGGAGGGAATTGAGGTAAGGGAGCTAGCTCTGTGACCCTTGAAGGGATGGCTGTTGATCCCTGGTGTGCGAAACATGGATACAGGAAGTTAAAAAGCGTCACTAAAGCACAGGGACACAGTGAGCATCCCGGAAAAGAGCCAGGGACGGAAAGTGGACTGCAAGGAGATGGTCCCCATAAAGGGCCAACAGTGATTTCAGGCCTCTTCCGGCCCTTCTGGTTTTGTTGGAGCTACTCAGTTCTGGAGCCAGCCAGGGAAAGCAAAGCTGTGTTCCAGACAAATTTTGTAAATGTTGGGGTTTAAATTTCACATCGTGAAATATTATTCTTTTGGTAATGGGCAGTAGGCTCTAAGTTAGATTTCTGCTATACTAGAAATTCAGACTTAAGGAATAACCCCCACCCACACCCATCCCCTCCCCTCACTGCCCCAACCACCCCAACCTTTACCCCTCTCCACCCCAGCCCCTGGTTTCCTCTTTAACTAGATGAGTCAAAGCTGTGCTTTGAGATGAAATGATCCTGAGCTCCTAAGACAGGCTCAAGATGCTGTGCAACTGTACCATGCCCTCTGATGTCTGTGTTGACTTTGGAGAACACTGTCATTTAATGATGAGTGAGCCAAGGATTACAAAGTCACTCTAGAAGGTCTTTAAGCATCACTTTCTCCATCTGTAACTGAAGATGCTAATTACTGTCATTTCCTTCTCCCCTGTGGATTTCTCTAAAGTTAATTAATGGTCACACATTTTAATGCTATAAATGCCCAGAGAAGCTTGATTGGATCCTTTTGTAAATCTGCCTTAATGAAAAGAATAAATAGACCCAAAGTAAAAGGGATTTACCAATACTTACCATCCCTTAGACAATAAACTGCTCAGTCAACATGAGTGCCTGGGACTATTTTCTATCTTTTCATCTTTCTGACTTACTCTCAGTAGATCTTTTCTAAAAGACAGTCTCATATGAAGCCTCGGCTGGCCTGGAACTTGCACTGTAGACCAAGCTGGCCCTGAACTCACAGCTTCCTGTCTCTGCCTTTACCTGAAAGTACGTGATAAAAAGTCTCTAGCATCACACTCAGACCTCTCAGAACATTAATACTACCTCTGTACTTGCTGCCTCCAGCTGCTCTCAGCAGTCCCTGAGTGTGTATGGACTTTCTCACTCCTTCTCTAACAGTGTCTGTGACAAACTTGAATAATCTCCTTAAGGTTCTCCATTCCAGCCAAGTAAATGACCATATGACAGACCCCAGCCTGAATTTCTTCAACTTCCTGTCTCATCCACAACTTTTCATTTCTGCCTCATCAGCCGCACTGCTCCGGCAGCCAGAAACAAAATGCAGACTTCTTTCTTCATCCTTAATGAACACCCTACACTCAGAACTGTTCTCTTCTGTGGCACTATTTCCCTATTCTGTGTGTTATTCCATCATTCCCTTGTATTTTCATATGCTTCTCCTACCTTTTAAAAATTTAGAAGTATGTTGTTATCTTTAAAAATAAATGAAGGTCTCTAGCCCTCAGGCTCTCTCCCCTTCAGCCAACTGATCACACATCTGCTTTGCTTAGCAGACAGGGAAGGCTTCTTGGAAGAATATTTTCTGTCTACACCTTTGCTTTCCTGTCTCCAAATAACCTCCCACTCTGCTTCATTCAGGCTTCTGTTTCTATAACAGCTTGACAATAGCCTGGAAATATTATCTGTAACTCCTTAATCATCAAACCTAGTAGATGAAATTCTATCTGGAATTTACTGTAAAGATGGAAGGGTGCAGCCTAAATTTTAGGTTTAAATAGATACCTGGGTTGTTGGCTTTTTTTTCTGATAAATTCAATCACTATCAAAATTCCAGTAGGATTTTTCTATTGAGTTCAGTCAGTTTTCCATAAATCATATAAGAAAGATTGAAAATTTCCAAGATGTTTTGAAGGTAAAGACCTGTAAAACCATGGTAATTAGAAGAGTGTGGAGAGGGACAGCCTATCAGTTATTTCATGCTTTTGGACTCCCTGAACCCTCCACTGCTGTTCCTAGCCCTGCTGTTTCAACCTCGATTTCTAAAGCTACCTTGTCTCTGTCAAAGACCCCTACTAGACTTGACTCACAGCTGTCTCCTGCCTTCCTCTTTATTTTCTTCTGTCTACTCCAAAGACTGCTCCAGATGTCTTCTTAATCTAAATAAACTTCTCAATTCTCAGTTGTTCATTGTTACTATTGTCTACTCACTGCATTATATCTTTTTGTGGAAATAGAGCTTTCAGACAATGTGGCCACGTGTGTGTTTTCTGCTTCCTTGACCATTATTTAAAACATTCACTGATAAGGTCTCCAGTGAGCCCTGCACTGACAAATCATTTCTCCCTCATTATATTCTGTGGCTCAATAGTGTCCCCATTATTGGCTCTCTCTCTTTCTTTTAAACAACCCTGTCGCCTGGACTCTGGAACATGACAGCAGCCTCGCTTTCCTCTCCTCTCTTTGGCTGCTCCCCAAATGTTCAAATGGTTCTCACATTCTGCTCCACCCCAAACAGTGAAGACTCCAGTCCTGCACTCCCTCATTCTTTCCTTTTCTCTACACCCTATCATTAATTCCATCCATTCTTCTTGCAACTCAGGTTCCCATGCCTTTGTGCTCATGACTCTTACTTTATGGGTCTATCTCCAGACCTCCTACTTGGCTTCCTGCTCACATTGCTAACTAACTCACCTTCCTGACAATGTCACTTTGATTTCTTGTAAGTAGGTTAGGTCAGATCTGAAATTCAAATTTAAGTGGGAATATTGTATTTCTGTTTCAGTGCTTGCCAAATCTAGATCAATTAACATGTCTAAAACAGTATTTCTCATTTTTTTTTCCTCTGTGAGCCTTCTTCCAGCTCTCTTCCACAATTCTTCATTTTCCTAATTTTAGTGGGAGGTACTTTGTCCAGCTCTGCAAGCTGTAAACCTAAGGGAATCACACTTGACTTTTCTTTTTCCTTACCCCCCATTTCAGACTCTTCAGCAATCTCTGAGAAATCTTTCCCCAAATGCATCTCAAATATACCCACTCTCCTCCACCACATAGTGATGGCAATGGTGCCACTGTGATCGCTTGCGTAGAGTGTTCAAGGAACTTAGCACTTCCCTACTTTACCTGACCCCAGCTAGTCTACCACACAGCAACTAGGGAAAATAGTTTAATAAGCAACAGTAAAGGGCCACCAATAAATACAATCTCAGTAAACGGAATCATCTGTCTCCTGCTCCAAACCGTTCAGTAGCTTAGACCTGTATATGAGGTAAAATAAGATTGCTAGGGAGCATCATGCAACCCCAGTCACCTCCCTGTGCTCACCTTCTCCTCTGCCTTCTCTGCTCCTATTCTGTTCTGCAGCTCTCAGGACACTCTGGACTTCTTCAGGCTTGATCCCCTTCACCTGTGTGCCTTTCTCTTCCTGGAGCACTCATCTCACATCATCTCCACCCATTTTCCCTCTTTTTCCTCTGTGTTTCTGCTGCTGTCCATCCTGGGACCTTAATGCTGTCTCAGGAAATAGTGAGGGAGCACATGACTTATAGGCTGATTCTGTGCTGCTGGGTCTAAATGTGTAATGGCTGTAGTCCATTTATTCCAAATGCCTTTATGACAAAGTGCAAAATGCTGCAACAAATTTTCTGAATCCACATTGAAGTCTTTTAAAGTCTTAATAGGTACTTGCTTTTAATATCTTCCAGGCCGACTGTCTCACCTATCTCCTTTTGGTCTGACTACTGAAGTTCACTTGCCCACGCAGGTTAAACTTAGCCATTTATATTGTTATACTACAGCACATCCTGAGCAAAACCCCTGTGAACATTTTGTTTAATTTTGTATTCTTTTTTATTTATTTAAACGTTTATTTATTAATTCAGGTTACATCTCCATTACAGCCTTTTTCTCCACCCCTCCAGGTCACACCCTCTACCCTTTCTTCCACCTATCCTATTCTTCCAGTGTGGGGTGCCCCCACATCCCAGCTCCCTCAGTTGATCAGACACATGAGGGCTAAGAGCTTCCTCTTCCACTGGGGGCCTACATGGAAGTTCCACTAGAGTGAAATATCCCTCTAACAAGTAACAAATACCATGTTCTGTTCCTTTGGGTCTACTGATTGTAGGATGGTTATCCTGTGCTATATGGCTAAAATCCAGTTATAAGTGATTACATGCCATGTGCATCTTTCTGGGTGTGAGTTAGCTCACTCAGGATGAACTTTTCTAGTTCTATCCATTTGGTTGCAAATTGCATGATTTCCTTGTTTCTGAGAATTGAGTGGTATTCCATAGTGTAAATGTACCACAGCTTTTTTTTTTTTAATGCACTCTTTGGTTGAAGGCATCTGGGTTGTTTACAGTGTCTAGCTATTACAAATAAGGCTGCTATGAACATAGTTGAGGAGATTTACTGAGCATTTTCTTTTAACCATTAATCATGAATTTAAGAATGTCCCCTATGTTTTGATCTCCCCTGTAGCCACAGAAAGTTAAATTTATTGTTATCTCTACATTATTGAGGAAGAAATCATTTCTTTAAAGAGCTCGGTAAATTAAAGAGTTATTGCGTGACAAGCTGGAAAGACGATACAGCAGTGAAGAACACAAACTGCTCCTACAGAGGACACAAGTTCAGGTTCCAGATTCCACGCTCACGGCTCCCAACTGCCTGTAACTCCAACTTCAGAGGACCTGATACCTTCTTCAGACTTCGTTAGTCAACTTCACTCATGTGCACATACTTTCACACAGATACACATGTGTACAAACAATCCCCAACCCGGCAATGGACAAAGAGAGATACACCTTGTTGGTGGTGGTGTTCTTTTATCAGTCAGGGGCAGAGCACACGGCAGTCCTTTGTCCATCCTAGCTTGGTGCCTGGCTTGATGGCCAAAACTGTCTCATGCCTAGGACTTATAAAAATCAAATCAAATCCAGATAATGCAGAACAGGAGAAGGAAGACAGACAGAGACCTGCACACCGCCATGCCATCCACAGAACTAGGCTCCTGTGCACAGCACAGGTAGGCCATAGACACCTACTTCCTGCCACTCCATGCAACACAGGTGGAGATTGTCACCCTTGGTCCTGCCAGCTGCATGACCAGCCTGCAACAGGAGCCACCACAATGTGTAAGTATGTGGTGTGGTGGTCAGGTGGGAGAGGAAGAGAAGTAGAGCAGCTTGAGCATTATGAAGAAGACGGAACTGGGGAAGGAAGTAGTAGCCTGTTGTGAGTGGTTAGCCCTGCTACTTGGGGCCACCGAGAGGTCCCAGCCCAAGTGGCTGCTGAGGGCCATGGGGCTATGCAGCAGCAGGTGTCGATGTCTGTGGCTTACATTACCACTACAAAACATGGGGATGTCCCTGGTCAGGGCAGCCACCAGAGAACATGTGGATGTCCAGGGGCTATGTATAACTGGCCCCTCCCCTCGCTAGATGTGGTGCTAAGGAAAGCTGGCACAATCTCTCATCAGAGGCAGCACTCAGGAGAGGGTGCCCTGCCCCTTGCCCAGGCAGCACAGTGGAGCTGACTCTGCCACTTGTCTGCTCTGGGGTGCCATGGGCACAGAGATGATGCCCCACCCCCACCCCCCCCCCCCATCACCTACCACAGTTGGGGAAGCTGCCCACAGGCCATGAGCTCAGTATAGCTAGCCTTGCCCCTGGCCAGCTGTAACACTCAGGAAAGCGGGGTCCTGGACCTCATCTGGGCAGCACGTTAGAGCTGGCCTTAGTTAAGAGGGAGCAGGTGAGCCAGTCCCAAGGACAGAGCAAGGGACTGCTGGCCCTGCTACTCATCTGGTGTGAGATGGTGTAAGTGTGGGAGTGATGTGTTTCCCCCCTCACCCCTCACCATTTGAGGCAGTCACAAGAGCTAACCCCAGGGTCATGAGAGCAGGTGTCCCTGCCCTTCACCTACTGCAGCACTCAAGATAGCAGGCCCGGCACCTCCTCTGGGCAGCGCAGTAGAGCTGGCCCTGGGGGAGAGGGCTCAGGTGAGCTGGCTCTGAGGGTAAGAGCACAGGAAAGCTGTCCCTGCCACCTGTCAAGCTTGAGGTGTCCTGGCCCAGGGCTGCTCCCCTTCCCCTCCATCCTCTCCATGTGCAGTAGCCAAACAAGTTAGCCCTGGTGTCATGAGAGCGGAAGAGCTCACCCTGTCCCCTCACTGGCTGTGGCTCTCAGGAGACCAGTCCCTGCACCCTGCCTTGGCAATACAGTGGAAATGGCCCTGAAGACGAAAGCACAGGGGAGCCAACCCTGAGTGTGTGAGAGTGGGAGAGCTGGACCAGCCCGTCAGAGTCCGCAGCACTTGGGAGACTGGGCTGCAAAGGGCTGCTGGCTCTGGAGGCATGGGCGCAGGTGGGCTGTCCCCAAGGCATGAGAGCAGGAGAGCTGACCCTGCCTCATGCCAATGGTGGCATTGGGTGGCCTATCCTGAGCAGTGCTGGAGAACTCACCCTGCTGGTGTGGGTAAGGGGGACCTGCTGCACTGACCAGCCCAACTACCACCCAGGCCCAGATCCAAGGCTCTGAATTGGCTCACCACAAAACCTATATCATATGGAAACAGCTAGGGTCTGTGAAAGGGCCAGTCCTGCTAATCCAAAGCTGCAAGATCTCCATAACTTAGGGCGACAATAAGATAACTGGGAGGAGTCCTGATGAGGATCCAGTATTGATGGTGTCACAGAAGCCAGAGATCTCTAATTAGACCAATGATTCACTGCAATGAACATTTGCAAGTGGACAGAGGGATATACTGTGGGGCACACTGTGACACACTATAGCTTCCACGAAGAAAAGTTTCCTATGCTTTGTGGGGTTTTTGGTGTTATTGCTGTTTTTTTGTTTGTTTGTGTATGTGTTTTATTATGACAAAAAGATTGCAAGGGTGAAGGGCAAATCTCAGGGGAAAAGGAGATGAGTGGGTCTGGGGTGCATGATGTGAAACTCGCAAAGATAAATAAAAAGTTTTTTAAAAAACTAAACCCCTTTAAAAACTAGTTATTATTTGAAAGGTCAGGCAAAACAACTAGAGTTTATGAACTTAATCACTTTTTTCTAATGCCTTGCCATGTATTCAACAAATTTTACAACATATTCACACATACACACACACATACATTTACAAGATATATGTATACACTTATATTATATAATATTTCCTTATATTTCTTTCTCTATTTGATTGTGAACATATAATGGGAAAGTCAGTATCCAAATCATCTTTGTAAGCTTATCTAAATATTCATGAATACATAACTAATTTAATTCTGAATATGCTTTATAATTCTGCAGTCTTTTATTTACAAAATGTTTGATAAGCCTTAAAAATGAAGAAGCCCCTAGGAATTTGTAAATAATACAAGTGATTTATCGCTCACAATATATTTCACCTAACAAGCAGTTTGGTATATTAGTGCATTAAATTTTAAAAAGCTATTTTTAGCATACTTAATAAGCAACTGGGTTTATAAATAAACATTAGTAAGTACAAATATCATAAGAGAACCTGATAATGGAGCTTTGGTAGTCACTAGGAATTGTATATATATCTTAAGGCGTATATAAATATGTTATAATCACTTCTCTTGCATCTCATAAGTCATAATTAGTATTGCTGCCACCAGATGGAGTAGGAGGTTATTTGAATGATATTTCTTAGGGAACACACAAAGAAAAAGATCCTTTGGATAGCCATTTTTGTTCTATTATTTTCATTATGTTTACCTTACCACCAGTCTAATACACACACACACACACACACACACACACACACACACACACACACACA
>CAJQZJ010034255.1:3204231-3225975 GCA_907164525.1 Lophiomys imhausi
ACACACACACACACACACACACACACACACACACACACACACACACATGCTGTCTAAGAATTGAAAGGCCAGCAGTGGACGTCAGTGTGGGAACATAATGATGTAATGCTTCAGTAGAACATTTCATCCACAGTTAGTCTTTTTGACAGGACCAGAAGCTACATATGAAAATCATTGATGTATGAGTGTGTGCGAGTGAATATATTTGAAAACCTTTGTGCACATATATGATTTTTAGGGCAGACTTCTAATAGTTTACTAATAATACTATAATTTTTTTTTTAGAATGTTGCTTCTTTTTTTTTTAAATGCTTATTCTCTACTTCAAGCCACATCTCCATCACAGTGCTACCCGTCCCAGTTCCACCCACCCACCCTACTCCTCCAGAGCAGGGTGTCCCCACACATCAGGCCCCACCCCAGTTCAGCAGTCACATGAGGGCCAAGAGCCTCCTCATATACTGGGGGCCTACATGGCAGCACCACTAGGGCAAAGTAACAAAATCTATGTTCCTGTTCCTTTTGGTGTGTTGGTTGTACAATAGTCATCCTGTACTACATGGCTAAAAGCCAATTATAAGTGAACAGATGCCATGTGCATCTTTCTGAATCTGGGTTAGCTCACTCAGGATAAGCTTTTCTAGTTCCATCCATTTGGCTGAAAATACTTATCACCTTCTACAAAAATTAAATCCAAGTGGATCAAAGACCTTAACATAAAACCAGACACACTAAGTCTAATAGAAGAGAAACTGGGGGAAAGTCTCAAACTCATTGGCACAGGTGACAACTTCCTGAGCAGAACACCAACAGCTCAGGCTCTAAGACCAACAATCAATAAATGGGAAGGCAAAGGACACTGTCATTAGAACAAAATGGCAACCTACAGATTGGGAAAGGGTCTTTACCAACCCCACATTAGACAGAGGGCTAATATCCAAAATTTATGAAGAACTCAAGAAAGTAAACACCAAGAAACCAAATAATCCAATGGAAAAAAATGTGGAACAGAACTAAACTGAGAATTCACAAAAGAGGAATCCCTAATGGCCCAGCGACACTTGAAGAAATGCTCAACATCCTTAATCACCAGAGAAATGCAAATCAAGAGGACTCTGAGATTCCATCTCACACCTGTCAAAATGGCTAAGATCAAAAACTCAGATGACAGCACATGCTGGCAAGGTTTTGAAGAAAGGGGAAAACTCCTCCATTGCTGGTGGGACTGCAAATTTGTACAACCACTATGGAAATCAGTCTGGAGATATCTTAGAAAACTTGGAATGGTTGTACCTCAAGACCCAGACATACCACTTCTGGGTATACATCCAAATGATTCCTCACCAAATCACAAGGAAGTTTCCTCATCTATGTTCATAGCAGCCTTATTTTTAATAGCTAGAAACTGGAAACAACCCAGATGTTCCTCAGCTGAGGAATGGATAAAAAACTGTGGTACATCTACACAATGGAATACTACTCAGCTATCAGAAATACTATAAATTTTTAAGCTACACCAAATTTCAGCCAAATATTCTACAGTTTATATAATTATCACCAATGACTGAAATCCTAATTCCTAATACTATCATCCCAAACTCAGAGAATTGTGTTCATTAAAAAATCAATTCTTTCCATGTGAATTTTGTAACTAATCATGAAAATACAAATAAATTTTTGTGTTTAATTTTTATAATTTTCTCCTTATATTCTTTATACTTTCTAGTAATTGCTTTGTTTTTGTTTTCTTTCCTTCTCTTCTCTCTATTCTTTTCTCTTTTTTGAACCTAAAAGGTATTTTGTTTGATTTGTTTTGAGGGATGTTTTTAGATTAAGGTTATTGTTTATATATGTTTCAAATAAATTTTCTAACTTTTTTGTTTAAATGTTGTGCATATGTAAAGAGCCTGATCAATGATAGACAAAGCTTTAAGGAAAGAAGAGTTACAAATACTCCCACATGAACCTCTAGATTTGGGCTAAGGGACTAAGCTCCTCCCAGAGTTCATGAAATATTTCTTATTGACAAAACACATCAGGAACACACATTGTGAGAGCGGATGGAAGCCATGGTTTCTGAGGAGGACAACGGGCAGTAATGGTTGTCATTAAGAGTATGAAGTCACTTTATGCCACTGAATTGCTTAGGGTGGTTAGGATGAGCAAGTTTCAGACATTTCTCTACAACAAAAAGTGATATTTCTGTCTCCCCATATTTTATAAAGATACTTGATAGAATGTCAAAAATCATATTGTGTTAAAACACTTCAGTTTTCAAACCAAAAAGTGGCATAATTATTAATTCTGTCAACTAATTTATAGTTTAAAACTTTTATAGGAATGGAGCAAATATCAACCACAGTACATCCTTCTTGGGTCTCTGATGTGGTTGAAGACTGGATAGTTATAGTCTCACAGTTAGATTTTAAGTTGTTTAGGAATTAAAAGGATATTCTAGGTCTAAGAAGATGTTTTCTTTTATAATTTATTTTTTATTTCTTCAAATTACATTTCAATCACAATCCCCTCACTATTTCCCCTTCCAGTCCCACCCTTCCACCCTCTTCCCCCTCAACCCCCATCCTCTACCCTTTTTTATTTTTTAGTTTAAGGTATATCTTTTCCCCCCAACAGCTCCCCCTTTCAGTCCAACAAATAGTTCTTTCTCTTATAACAATAAATACAATATAAAACAACAGAAATAAATAGGCCACAATTATGAGAGTTATATGGCTTAGCATACATTCCCAATGTCCAGTCCATATGTATTTGGCACCTGACTTTAACATTCTACTATCTAACCATCTCCATGAGTTTAAAGTTCTATATCTAACTCAGCTTTCATACTAACTTGCCTCACAATTTTAAAAACATTTTCTTAGATCCAGAACACCTTCTTGATTCCTAAACAACTCAAAATTTAACTATGAGACTCTAGCTATCTATTCTTCAACCACCTCAGAGACCTGAGATGGATAAATATACATGATTATATAGGAAGTGCAGGGCCTGCAGCTTCCAAAACTAAGAAATGACATACCAGTGGCTGCCTGGACAGTTCCCATTTTCTCTCCGTACATTACAGCATCAATCTTCAGCCATTTGGCCCCGTTTCTCTGACAGACATTGATTGCAGAGCAGGAATTATGAAGGACTTACCTACCCTGTCTTGGCAGAGCTAGGCTGTCGACTTACCTGCTTTCAAGTTTTGTCCTTTTTGGATAGCATTCTGTCTACAGTTGAAGCAAGGGTTTTTTCTTGCCAAGGCATAGGCTTGCCACTAGTTCAACCATCTCACACTGGAGATTCTTCGATGTTTTTAAGTTGGTAATGCAAGTTAGGATAGAAAATGAGTTAGGTATAGAACTTTAAACTCATAGAGATAGACAGATAATAGAATATTATTAATATCAGTTGCCAAATTTGTGTGGACTGGACATTGGGAATGTATGTTATACCTTATAATTTTCATAATTGTGGCATAATTATTCAAAAAAGAATTATGAGTTCTGGTAGAAGGGGGAGAGGGTGGGAGGGTGGGTCTGAGAGGGATGGAGGGAAGGGACTGTGATAGAGATGTAACTTGAAGTCATAAATAAACATTAAAAAACTGTAAAAAAATTTACCATTTCTTTCTCTATTGTACTAAAATCAGACCTTGATGAAATCAGCAGAGAGTAAATATAGTGGAAGCCACCCTTCTTTCCAGCGTATCATCTTCCTCTGTAATCTGTACTCAGAAATAAATCCCACGCACACATAACTGTAACCAACCATACTCTGTGTGGAATAGTTAATAGAAAAATGTGTTGTCACAATATTTATTTAGAAAATGAAGAAATAATTCAATAATATTTAAAATAAAGATCCTTTTTTTAAAAAGCTGTTATAATGTTGCTATTGCTTTAGAAGAATTCACTGGTTTCAAAATCATTCATGCTTTACTGACATATTGAACCTTTTGGCAAAGATATAGGCACAGACTATGTATTGTTTCCCAAGTGTTTCTAAAGAGTAAGATTTCACTAAGTCTTTAGGATCCTATCCTCTAAGCCTCACCCAGGAATAGCCCAGAATCTAACTTATGGAATAAGTTAAGGAATAAGACATGAAAATAGTTGTTGATCCCTGATTGTTAGCTATTTGCTACAGAACTGTGGAAAGCTGTTCTTTTGTTGTTTTGATTTTGGTCTAGGTTAACCTTGCTCAAATGAATGTACTTGGAACCAGAAGAAGGAAGGCTAGTACCTGTCTAATCTAGTCTCTGGCTATCTTAAGTCTCTTACTTTGAATACTTACTGCTTCAGTTGAAAGCAGAAACTATGATCACTGGAGTGATTTGGCCAGGACTGGGTTTGATACAGCTAACATATTCCTGCATTTTGACTTCTCAATGTGATTATTTATGTTAATTCACAAAAGTAGTCCACTTTAAATAAAAGAAGCTCAAGTTCCAAGATGCTCCATGTCTAGTGGCTATATATATATATATGTATATATATATGCATATATATATATATATATTGCACATACACACTACAGGCAACTAAGACATGTTATAGCATGATTGTTATAGAAAGCCTACGATTCTCACACTGACACCAGAGGTAACAGGGAAAAAACTGAGGTGTCTCTGCCACCAGGCACCCCCATCCCTTTCTCAGGACTGCCGCTATAGTTAAAACAGTGCATTTCTCTTAAGGCGTGTGTCTCTCAGTAAACCACTCCCACCTCACATTCATTATTGTTATGGTTTGAATAAAAAGTGTCGCCCATGGGCTTACATTTAGACCAACCAGCTTTCAACCTGAAGGACTGCTTGAAGGCTGTGAGTCTTTTAGGAGAGCAGAATGATGGACAAGAATCACTAGGGCAGGCCTATGAAGGTTACAGTTATATCTTTTAGTTCTGTTATATCTCTATGCTTCCTGACCTGCCAGCATGAGAACACACACCACCATCATGGTCTCCTTCTCACTATGGTAGATTACATCATCTGAAAATGTGAACCACAACCAAATAGGTCCTCCTCTAAATTGTTCTGCCAGGTATTTTAACAGTGAGGAAAAGTTTAACACAAACCAAACATCAAAAAGCAATGTGTTAGAACACACTGTGGCAGCACTATAAAGTCTGTTTGCCTGAGGGGTAATCACGTACTCACACTTCAACACAGTCAAGGCAAATGAGCAAAAAGAGGCTATGAAAAATATTATTCTGCTCCATGAAAATGATGTGGCCATTCTTTATATTTAATAACCTCTTCATATGATGATCCATAGAAGAAATTGCATTCAAGGCTCAGAACAAGACTTTTTAATTTCTCTTGGTTAGTTTGTATTTTTGGAGTATGCTGTATCATTTTCAACCTGTTAGTGCTGGGTCTAGATAATTCTCAGAAGTCTCTGGCCTTTCAGCAATAGATTGAGGCCATAACCCCTGACCATGAAGAATCTACTTCCTATCTAATCTCACTGTTTACTTTCATTAATTTTATCTATTCTAATTTTAACTTTGTTTTATTCTATTCATCACCTGAAAGTGCTTATGCTACTGGCTGGAACACAAAAAGTACAAATATATAAAAATTTTACCCAATTGAACTAAGTTTGGCAGCTAACAAAGTCTAGGGGCCTGGGTTTGCTTATGTATAACATGATTATAGTTCTAAAATCTCTTTGTCTTTCCAAATGAGAACTAGGAAAGTAGTGAACATATTTACTCATATATTATGAACTTTTAAATTGTTTCTCTAATAATAAGACTATAAACAGCATGTGTCCAGATTCTAAATATCCTCAATGGCTTAACAATTTATAACCAGGAGAGAGCTCCATAGCTCTCATTTTGAAGGAAAATAATTTAAATTAAACCTTCCTAGAAAAAACAATGACATAAATAGGTAAATGACCCTTAGTTTAGTTTAATTATACACTTAATAACTCTTTTCAGAGAAAAGTCATGGAGAAGTAGATGTAGAGTAATGATGTTGGAGACAATTAGCTTGTGAATAAGCATGCAGCTGGGTGTGTGTTGCAAAGCCAGCACTGCATTTTCCAACTGTGCATTCTTTTCAACTATTTAAATGTCATATGTGGATCCACAGGTGACATACATTAATTGCTAATCTTACAATGATCTTAAAATATAATAATGAAAGATTAATGCCTAGTTAAGGTTAATTCTATATGAATTGATGAATTCGCCAATTGGTTCTGAAGGCAGGTTATATATAAACGCCTTTAAAATGCTGACATGTTGTATCACTCTGAAGCCACCCTGATCTCACTAGCACTTACTTCCCATTCTTCTCTTCTAGCAGCCACTGGAAACCATTAATCTACTTCTGGGCTCAATGAATTGGCTTATTCTGAGTATTTCTATTGAATGGAATCGTGCAACATACTGTCTTTTACAGTTGTTTTCCCTCTTAGCATCTTCAAGTTTCATTCATATTGTTCCATGTATTGCTACATAAGCCTTTTCACTGAAAATGGTATTCTAGTATATGGAAATATCACATCTTAATTATCTATTTGTATTAATTGATGGGCATCTGAGTGGATTTCACCATTTAACTGTTGTGGATGACATTTTCATGAACATTTATTTGTGTTCTTTGTAGACAGGTATTAGTAGAACTACAATACTTGAATCATATTATACAATATTTTACATTTTATAGGGATTACTAAGATGCTTCCCAATCAGGGTACACTGTTTTGCATCTACAATAGAAATAAATGGGAGATTTTCAATTTCTCTACATTCTCATCACTTAGTTAATAGAATTTTTAAAATATTTTTACCTATATAGTGGGTATTATGAACTTGATTTGCATTTTTCTGTAGTGAATATGTAAGGGTTTCTGAAATGCAAGGCATACAAAAACAGCTTCAATCCTTATACCTGGGGTAAACACATGGCAGCACATGTGTTCCTGGTCAACAGGTGTACCTTGGGAAGAGAGCATCAGGCTGACCAATGACAAGGCAGCCTGATGCATAATTAAGAGACAACATATAAAAAAAGGAGAGCCTGGGAAACTCGAAAAGGGGGATTTTGCTTGGCATTGCTTCTCAACACTGCCTCACTTCGAAAGACTCTAGCTTCTGAGACTTGCTGAAGATTGTGGTCTAAGTGGCCTGAGCCTGGATTGGGCTGAGGAGGTGAAGCCTCATTTTGGAGCCGTAAAAGCCGCAGCTCTAAGAGACCTGGAAAGTGGTACCTTATGGGAGCAAGCCCAGGAAGGCCAAGAAAAGCTGAGGAAAGCAGCGTCTGCACGAGCAAGCTCAGGCCGGCAGAAGAGGCATGGTGTAGGACTAGCTCAGAGAAAGTTCGTGACAGCTGAGCACTCTGAGGAGAGCCCCCAAGGTGGAAGTGTAGTAGCTGAGGGAAACTAAAAACACAGGCAAGTTGGCAGTGGAAGTGCTAGGCACAAATGGACAGAGGAGGCCAACCCCAAGCAGAAGCGAGACAGCCATAGTAACTCCAGAGCCAGGTGACCACTGAGTGACTGCTGATTGCATTGTTCCTGAGACAGACTGCTGACCAGTTGCCCTCAAAGACCTGCCCCTGAGGACATCTTGTTCTGAGTATCCTTTCTAAAGTGTTAGGTTTGGTTGGTTGGTAAGTGTTTGCAGATATTCATAAATATTTTCTAATAACTAACATTATTGAGCATCCTTTTATGTGCTCATTGGCTTATCATCTTTTTGAAGAAATGTCTATTCAGATGCTTTCTCCATTTTAAAATTAGTCTTGCACTTTTATTATTAATTTATAAGAATTCCTTATATTTTTTAGACACTGTCCTCTTACTATATATATGACTTAGAAATATTTTCTGCTCTTCCATGGGTTGTCATTTTACTTTTTCAATGGTGTTCTTTCATGAACACTAAAGTTTCAGTTTTCATGAAGTACAATTCATCAGTTTATTCTTCTATCATTTATGGTTTTTATGCCATATCTTTAAAAAGTTGAGTAACCCAAGGTCATGAAAATCTGCACTTATGTTTTCACCTGAGAAGAGACTCTTAGTTATGGCTCTTCCATTTATGTCTGTGTTGCACTTTGCATCGATGTTTGGGGCGTGAGGTGTTGACTCGGCCCCTCTTTGTGTTGACTCAGTCCCACTTCAAACAAGAGAAAACCAGTCAAAGAGAGGTCGAGATGGGATTTCATTCTAAATAATGTAACTGATGATTTTAATGTTACATTTATATTACAAACCCTTTTTTCTCTTTTGTCAAAACAAATGAAATTTGTAAAATGAGTAGATTTTGTTCTTTTAATTATCAGGAATAGAACATATAATGAGAAATACCTGAATAAAGTATTAGTGTTGCCCCACGGGCTTCTTTATGTAAAGAAATATTGCTAAGACACACAAAAAGTTGAAAGAGTAATTCCAAAGTCCACATGCTATACATTTAGAATCTCTATACTGGAAATGTATTATTACTTTTATAGTTAATCTAGTTTGGGAAGAGAAATCACTAGAGAAAATGTCACCAAACATTTCTTTTCTTTAACATGCCAGGTCTGTGTTCCTTGGCTTTATGAACTTAGGCCTTCTTTTCATTTGTTTTATCCTACTAAAACTGATTTTCAAAATGTAATCATCTTCAAATAGATAACACCCAAGAAATTCATCAAAGTTATATGTAAAGATAGGTATTCTCAAGGCAGCCCTATAAACAAAAGTTTCTGGTAAGTTGGTGTCTATTTTCTGTGAAGGTCTTGGGAATCTGAAAGGTTAATAACTGTGTAAAATAACATTAACATAGATTAAGACATTGGTCTAGCCAGAACTATCTATCGCAAGCTTCTTTCTACCCAATGATGCATTTGACCCAACATTTATCTCTGATTCATTTAACACAGCAATCATTAGTGATTGAAATCAATTAAAATTCATAAGGAGCTACGATATCCACTGTGTAATGAATTTATTACATCAGGGAGATTTTAGAGTAGTTTATTAAATAGACCGTTTGATTCAGGCTATGCTACTGAGCTGCATTTTTAAAATGTTACGAGGAATATACCAGCCTACTATTTCATTATACATAAAATCAACATAGTTTTTGCAAGAGAAAGATGATTGTTAGTTAAATGGAAGCAAATTGCATGTTTGCATTTTCTTGCTGACTCAAAGCTTGATTTTCAACTGTGTTATCTGCTATTAAAAGTGACTAATAACATCTATAGCATTAGCATAATGGATACAATTTCTTAGAATCTTTAACTGTACCTTTAAAAACATTAACTAGTGACTTTGTAGCTGACATCATCCAGAAAGTCTTATTTTCTTTTTAAATTTCTAGTAGGAACACATGCTTTCAAATTTTTCTATAATTTATAGCAATCTGCACAATTTTGCAAGATGACGAGGTCATTTGAATCCCAGAAGGATAGAAATATATTGTCTCTTCTAATGTCACAAAGTACTTACTGTAAAGCAGCAGAACCAAACATTCTAACACAGCACTGGCTTCATGGGACTGATTTCTGACCACTGGAGAAAGCTCCCAAGAAAACTCTGCCCTGGGTGTTTTAGCATTTCTATCATCCTTGGACAGCAATGCACGTGCACATATAAGGTCAAGAATAGTTATTCTCAAGAGTATAATGTGATTTTTAAAAAGACAGGTGGGTCATTTGCATAATGGAGTACTTTTTCTAATGTTGCCAAATACAAATGGAGTGAACAATGTAAGTGTAATCCTTACCTAGTACTTCTCATAGATGTTTTTATTGTATATAGTTTATTGATGTTAGAGAGAGACAAAGCTATTTCTTGGACTAAAAAGGGGAGAGGTTGGGGTAATTTCCTTCACATTGTGAAAAGGAATGTCTCTGTATCCTCAATTGTTAATTCCGTACCAGCAGAGAGTTAGGTGCTGGCAGGATTTTGGTGTTGTCATTTCTATGGTCCATCACCAGCTTCCTGTTTATAAGGTCAATGCCTTAGGCAATCAAAGACATGTATCAGGTGTTGCCTTAGGCAATCAAAGACATGTATCAGGTGTTGTCTCACTGCTGATTGGTTATAATAATGATCTGAAAGCCAATAGCTGGAACATGAAGCAGAGGGCAGAACTTCTGAGAAAGAGGGAGAAAGAAAAGGAGGGAGATTCAGGCAGACACAGGAGAAAACAGATAGATGGGGACAGGATGGAGAGGTAAAATAGCTAGCCATGTGGTGGGTCACAGGTAAAATAGTCAGGTTAAGTATCCAGATGTTAGCTGGAAATCTGCCCCAGTTAAAGGCCTAAGCTGTAAACTATAAAAATGTCTCTGAGAAAGTCCCACTATAATTACTGAGAGAAATTGAACAAAATGAAAACACAACAAAGCTTTCTAAATATGAAAAATAAAAAAATACACTCGATAGACATAGCAGAAATTCATCCAGAGACCAAAGAGGTGTTATGAGGAGAGTCCAGGGCAGGGGAGCATTAGAACTCCAGACTAAATAGAAAGAGGCTTCTAAAAAAAAGTACTAACTCAAAATATCATTAACATTTATTTTCTTAGGAAGGTAGTAAATATGACTTTCATATTCTTACCTAATCATATTATAGAGGGAAAAAAAGTCTGCTTACTAGAATAGTAACAGGGATGTGGAAATTCAGTTTTCTTAGAGAGAGAAGCAATTGTTCTTAGTAAAAAGAAAGGCCATGACCAGGATACCTGGGTTTACCTTTGCTTTGCGAAAGTGGTAGACCACCAGCATGCTGACAAAGCCCAGCAGCATACACAGGGCTTGGAAGGAGATGATAGCAAGTCGCAGGTACTTGTCCTCCTGGACAAAGCATGGGCGGTCGTCAGCACAGAAGGGGCAGCCTTCTCTGCAGGGCAGGCAGACATGGGCTTCTTCAGACACATCCTTTGTGCTTCCTGAAAAGTGGTGATCTTGTCCCCTTCCTGAAAGTTCCAAATAAAACCACAATGTCATTTGTACCTCCAGCATAAGTGAGAGAGAAGAGAGATAGATCCTTAGACCATTCTCTTTTCTATTAATTATAGAGCTATCATCAAATCACCTGATAAGAGCTAGGTACTTCCCTTTTGGGCTCAAAACTCTTCTGATGCCTTTGATTTTAAAATTGTCATTTACAGTAATTGAGAAAAATAGGGACAAAAGGAAACAAATGCCTCAAGGGCAGGAAACAGTCTGCCAAGTCTTTGATAACATCATCTTGCACTCATGGCTGATGATACACCATAAAGCATGGGCCATACTCCAGTAACACTTGTTAAAGAATTAACAAGAGGAAGGATGGGAAAGTGGATGTGTTCGATGTATCAAGTAAATGTACTCACCATTTTTGGAACTTCTTGACCTAGGTAACATAGAATCTAAAATGAGACTACTATCATCATTCCTTAATTCAGAAGGGATCTCATCTACCAAGTTCATTCAGTCTAAATTAAATAAAATGGTACTTAAACAACAGTTATCCAGTGTGCAATTGCTTAGCAAGGCTGCATCTTTTAGAATCAATCCATATAAGCTGTCGTGTAATTCCTCACTTGACACACCATGCAGCATCTCTGGGCTGTTTGGTTACTGCTCCTATTGATCTTCTGATTAATTTTAGAATTGTCTGACTCATGCATCAAGCTTAAGATGGCACTTACAAAGTGTATCAACTGTTGCCTGGAGCAAAAAACACTGACAACAAACTAGCCATAACAGTGTTAGACAAGAAGCAATAGAAAGCTCTGGAAGTAGATTTAGAAATTTGAAGAGAAAGGAAAGTTCTTGACAAGTGAAGCATTTAGAGTATCACATCAGAAAACTAGAATCTACCAGAAAATGTCTGTTTGTATGATAAACTAGGAAAGACTAAGGATTTTAACCTTAAGTAACCCTTCAAGATGGCACCTTCAAAGCTAGTGCCGATTGAAAGTAGATGACCAAGGCTTATAGACTAAATATATAATAAGAGGGAATATTATTTCAGTGGAAGTCAGTTGAACAAAGCAAATAAAGGAAGTCAACAGGACTAAGAATAGTATGAAATGGACTTTGATTCTGTGTTGTGTTCTCTCCAATACAAACAAGATTTTGTTGCAGTTGGAGTCCACAAAGGAGCCTCTGGACGTTTAGGAGACATATGGGGACAAAAGACTTGCAGGCACTGGCCAGGGAAGCACATCAGTGCCTTGTTCAGCCATCAACAGAGAAGCTTCCTCTTGAAGCAGATAGGAACAAATACAGAGACCCACAACCAGACAATATGTACAGAGTGAGAAACCTTGAAATACTCATTCCTAAACTGGATATCTCCATCAAGTCTTTCCCCTCAGAACCAAGGAAACCCTGGCAGTAGAAAGAATGTAAGAACCAAAGGAGAAGACACCAAAAAAAAAAAAAAAAAAAAAAAAAACGAGGTCCTGTAAATCAACAGGATCAAAACACATATGAACTCAGAGAGACTGAGGCAGCATGCATGTGGCCCACGCAGGTCTATACCAGGTGGAGTCCTAGAGCTGAAAGGAGAAATGGACACTTGCTCCCATCCCTTCCCCAGAAGCTACCTGCAGACGATAACCTCTTGAGAATGAAAATTTAGTTTTCTCAAAGGGACTTTCACTGGGGGGGAAAAAACTACTCTTAAGGGCAGGCTTCATGGCTAACTGTAGATGGCCAACAGAAAATGAACTCAATAGCCTCTTTGGAGGTTCCTTTTCTCATAATGCCATGTCAGGGCTTTTGGTTTTTTTATTTTTATCTTATTTTATATATATATTTCTCTCTTTTTGACCTACAGGTCATTTGGGTATATGTTATAACTTCTGGTTCAGTGCTTTTGGGGGGATACCTGAGTATGTGAATGAGTGGGTCTCTATGTCTGTATCTGCTTCTTGTGTCTTTTCTTGGGTTCTTTTCCTTCTGTTTGTTTTGTCCATAGATGTGTTAGTTTTTGGCTTATCATATATCATACCATATCATATCATAATCCCATGGAAACTTGTTTGTTTTCTAATGGGGTATAACGGGGATGGATTCAGATGGAAGGGAAGTGGAAAAGAAATGGTAGGAATAGAGGGAGGAAACGGTAATCAGGATATATTATGTGAAGGAAAAAAAGGAGGAAAAGGATTTATAACAACAAAGAAGAATTGCAAAGTCAGGACAGAGCCAAAAATACAGTTGAAAAAAATCAACTCTGGAAACACTTTTCATTTCTTCTAACAGTGGAAGAGCTCAACAGGAACTAAAGATTTTCTAATTTTGCTTGTTTTGTAGAAAATTTATTAAAGGTTAAAATATATTGAAATAGAGATAAAAGTAAATATATAAGCCAATCTTATAAAGTCTTTTATATCTCTGTAAAGCAAATGTGTTAAGAGTTGAGGACAAGTATGTATATATAATATATATATATAATAATGTATGAATAAAAAAGCACATACTGAAATTAACCATACACAAAGTCTAGTACTTCAGTGAACTTGTAAGTGAGAACAGCCATTCTGAAGCTGTGGCGCTTCAGTGTGTATATATATATATACACACACACACCACACATTTATGTATAATACACACACACACACACACACACACACACACACACACACACACACACACGGATGTTCATTTATCTATCAATAAAAAACTAGGTTGATTCCAATTCCTTGCTGTAGTGAATACAGCATCAATAAATATGGTGGTGCAAATATTTCTGTTCTAGAGTACGGAGTTTTCCAAATCTATGTCCATGAGTGAAATAGGTGGGTCACATAATATCTCTATTTTTAATTTTTTGAGAAACTTCCAAACTGATTTCCATTATTACTATATTAATGTGCACCATCACCAACAATAAAAAGGGGTTCCTTTCTCTCCCCATCCTTTCCAACATTTGTTATGATATTTCTTGATGGTAGCCATTCTGACTGGGATGAGATGGTACCTCAAAGTAGTTTTAATCTCCATTTCCCTGATGGCTAAGAATATTGAACACTTTTTTTTTTCAAGACAGGGTCTGTCTTTGTAGTCCTGGCTGTCCTGGAACTCACTCTGTATACCAGGCTGGCCTCAAAATCAGAGATCCACCTGCCTCTGCCTCCCCAGTGCTGGGATTAAAGGTGTGCACCACCATGCCTGGCTGATGTTGAATACTTTTAAAAGTAGTCATTGGCCATTGATGTTTCCTTTTTGAAGACTGTTTCTTCAGTTCATTTTCCCACTTGTTGATTGACAGCTTTTATGCCCTTGGTGTTTAATTTGTATGATTCTTTGTTAATTCTGGATATTAGACCCTTATCTGAACTGTAGCTGGTCAACATTTTCACCCATTCTCCAGGCTGCCTGGATGCTCTGCTGAGTGTTTCCTTTGCTGTACATAAATGTTTTATTTTCATGTAGTTCGACCTGTGATAGCTGAGGTTAGTTCCTGTGCTCCTGGAGCTCTGTTCAAAAGTTCTTGCCTACCCTGATACCTAAAAGGGTATATCTTATGTTTTCTTCTAAAAGTACCAGTGTTACAGGTTTTAAAGTGGAGTCTTTATCCATTTGGAATATACTTTTATGAAAGGTGAAAGATAAGAATTTTATTTCATTCTCCAATTTTGCTTGTACCATTTGTTGAGCAGGGAATCTTTTTCCAATGTATGTTTTTGTCTCTTTTGTTAAAACTCAGGTGTGCATAGCTTTATTTATTTCTGGGTTCTCTATTCTACTCCATGGTCTATTTGCCTATTCTTAATGACAATACCAGGCTTTTTTTTTATCCTTATAGTATAATTTGAGAACAGGTGTTGTGATACCTCCAGCATTATTCTTACTCTTTAAGGTTGCTTTGACCAACCATGATCTTTTGTGGTTCCATGTGAATTCTTATATTGCTTTTCCTAAACCTGTAAAATATGACATCAGAACTTTGATAGGTATAAATAACATTAAACTTGCAAATTGATCATGGTAGTATAGACATTTTCACAATATTAATTCTGCCAATCCAGGAGAATGGAAGTTCTTTCCATTCTCTAATATCATCTGTGATTTCCTTTGTTAATATCTTCAACTTTCCACTATGGGAGTTGTCCTAGTTAGGGTCTCTATAGCTGTGATGAAAACACCATGACCAAGAAGCAAGTTGGAGAAGAAAAGGTTTAGTCAGCTTCCACCTCCAGATGATAGTTCATCATGGAAGAAGTCAGGACAGGAACTCAAACAGGTCTGGAACCTGGAGGCAAGAGCTGATGCAGAGGCCATGGAGGGGTGCTGTTTACTGACCTGCTTCATATGGTTTGCTCGACCTGCTTTCTCATAGAACCCAGGACCACCAACCCAGGAATGGCACCACCCACAATGAGCTGGTTTCTCCTCTACTGATCACTGACTGAAAAAAAAATGCCTTACAGCTGCATCTCATGGAGCCATTTCTCAACTAAGGTTCCTTTCCTTCTCATGACTTTAGTTTGTGTCAAGTTGGCACACAAAGCCAGGCAGTACAGGAGCCTTTCACTTTCTTGGTTAGACATATTCTTAAATACTTAATTTTTCAGTTATTTTGCATGAGATTTTTTTCATAATCTATTTCTCTTGAGAGTACACTATTGATATAAATGACAGTTACTGTTTTTACATTGATTCTGGACCCTCCTACTTTTCTGTGTTTATTATGTCCAAGAGTCCTCTAGTAGACTCAAGTAGGGTCTTTCAACTATAGAATTATGTTGTCTGTAAAGAGAGTTTTATTTCTTCCTTTTTATTCCATTTATTCCTTTCTTTTGTTGAGTTGATATGGCTAAGACTTAAGAATTATTTTGAATAAGAAAGGGAAGAGTGGGCATCCTTGCCTAGCTTTTTATTTTAGAGAAAATGCCCTCAGTTAACCTCCATTTAACATAATGTTGACTATACTCTTGCTGTATAGAGCCTTTATTGTCTTGAGGTATGGACCATCTACTCCTAAATTCTCCAGAGCTCTATCATGAAGGCATGTTGAAATTTTAAAATATCTTTTCGGTGTCAATTGAAATAATTATGTAGTTTCTATCCATAAATTTATTTATATGGTATAGAGGACAGTTTAAGGCAGAACTCAGGAAAGATTAAGGGAGCAGTACAATGCAGTATGGTTTAATGGTTTACTTGAAAGAAGAATCAGCATAAGGTAATAAGACCTACCAGGATAGTTTCATGTAGCGTTGTGATTTTCTGCAATAGCAACACAATAGAAACATGTGATGAGGACACAATAGGGGTAGGAGAACATGGAAGATTGGGCAAGGATACCATTTAAGGCTTATTCCTATGTGATAAAGTAATGCACTCTATACAAGGATCAGAGCTGCATCTGAGTTGGAAGCCTCCTTCCTGAGGACTAGTTTTCATAGTACCAGAAAGCAGCATTCAAGCTCCTAGGAAGGGAAGCAGCCAGTGGTCCTGTCAAGCTGTGTTGCCTATGAATCACAATGATAACCAGTATGACATAATAGCCCTAAAGGTGCAGTTGTGTCATGTGAATACCCTGGTGGTAGCCAACAACTCTCTAATTGGAATTAAGTTCTGCCCCAACAAGAGGGAGATTATTCTTGGTTGTGGAAACATAGCCAACTACCTGGGACTAATGAAGTCACAGATCTTGGAAAACCTACAACTGCCACTCTAGTAAACCAGCATGAACACTAACTACATTCTAAATGTTTATTCTTATAACCTCATATGAGTGTGGGTCTCACTCCTCATCAAAGAAACATCTCTTTGCAATAGGCTGGGACCATTGCAGAAAAACACAACTTACCAAACTGCAGAGAACAAATGAGTGTGGGATGCTGAGCTCCAACTGATTAAATCTGTAAGATATCTCCTACATGTAAGGCTCAGGAATCAGCAGAAGATTAGACAGGAAGATTGTAGGCACCAGAAGTACAGGAAGTTTGTTGTGAGGCTGAGTCTCTTAGAAATGTTAGTGAAACTTCACCCACAATGCCATATCAGCATGACTGTCCAAATAAGAAAATACCAGTGGACATGCTAACATGCAAAGAGGAAATCTTATGGAGCTTCAACCCTAGACTAGAATTACAGACAATCACGAAATACTAAAAGTGGAAGAACTAGTCTTCTGTTCATTCTTTGTTCTGCAAATTACAACTCAATTCCTGGATGGTGAGATACTCTACTTCCTGTGCTGATCAAAGTACCACATGCACTCCATTTTCTTCTTCAGATAAGACTAAAATAATGAAGGATTTATGGATATAGAAATGACAGTAATTAGACACAAGACTAGCAGTAAAATTCTAAACATCTCTATAATCTGATACTATAATAAACTCCATTGATTAGATGACTATTCTAGTATTGATGGATAAAAGAAAATTTGATAGAATATAAATAATCATATTTTATTCCTTTGTGCTTAAAAAAAACACTAACGATAAAGTCAAAGAAGGCAAATGGAGTGATGTCATACAAGATCTTTCACAATTTTCTTTCCTTTTTTTGTTTTTGTTTTTGTTTGATTGTTTTTCTAGACAGGATTTCTCTGTATAATAGCCCCAGCTGCCTGGACTCCCTTTGTAGACCAGACAGGCCTCAAACTCATAGAGATCCACCTGCCTCTGTCTCCCTACTGTTAGGATTAAAGGCATATGCCACCACACTGGGATCACAATTTTCTTAACATCAAAAATCTTTAGGTTAGTTCCTGGGTATATCTCCAAAGGCAATGAAACCATCATGCAATGGAGATACCAGCACCTTTACATTTATTGTGCTCCTATTAAAATCTAAGAGATTAGGCCATCATCAGCAGAATGGATAAAGAAAATATGAACTACATACATAGTTGAGTATTGTTCATCCATAAAGATGAAATGTGTCATTTTCAAAAAAATGGATGGAAAGAAAGGACATCATAAGCTGGACTCAGCAAGACATACTACATGCTCTTTCTCATCCATGGAGACAATGAAAAGTGAAAAGTGATGACTGAAATACGAGAAAGAGAAACAGGGTTAAAAGGTCCAGGGTCAACCAAACAGATGATCAAGAGACAGTAGATTCAAATAATGGACATATATGTAGAAATGTCACAGGGAAGCCCACAAATCTTCAAAATAAATATGAGTTCATTAAAAAGATATATATTCATATGAACATAAAAATCACAAGATTCTCTAAAGAACACTTTTTTAGAGCAAAGAAAATGAAATCAGGAAATTAAACACCAAGAGACCAAATAATCCAATCAAAAAATAGATGCTAAATTGAGAATTCACAAAAGAGGAAACTCTAATGTCCGAGAGACACTTGAAGAAATGCACAACATCCTTAATCATCAGAGAAATATAACTTGAAACGACTCTGAGATTCCATCTCACACCTGTCAGAATGGCTAAGATCAAAACTCAAAAGATAGCACATGCTGGTGAGGAAGTGGAGAAAGGTGAACACTCCTCCATTGCTGATGGGAGTGCAAGCTTGAACAACCACTATGGAAATCACTCTGGCAATATCTTAGAAAACTAGGAATAATTCTTCCTCAAGACCCTGAGTATACATCTGAATGATTCCTCACCAAACCAAAAGGACATCTCCTCAACTATGTTCATAGCAGCTTTATTTGTAATAGCTAGAAACTGCAAACAACCCAAATGTCCTTCAACTAAAGAACGGATTTTAAAAATTGTGATACATTTACACACTGGAATACTATTCAGCTATCAGAAACAAGGAAATCATGCAATTTGCGACCAAATGGATGGAACTGGAAAAGCTCATCCTGAGTGAGCTTACCCAGACCCAGAAAGATACACATGCCATGTATTCACTTATAACTGGATTTTAGGCATATGGTACAGGAAAACTACCCTACAACCAACAAACTGAAAGGAACAGGAATAAGGATGTTGTTACCTGTTAGTGGGACACTTTGCCCTAGTGGAGCTACCATGTAGGTCCCCAGTGCAAGAGTGCAAGAGGAAGTTCTTAGCCTTCAAATGACTGATGAACTGAGGAGGGTTGAGATGTGGGAGCACCCCACACCTGAGGAGTAGGATAGGTGGGAGAGGGTGGAAGGGTGGGACCAAGAAGGGTGGAGGGAAAGGGCTGTGAGGGGGATTTAACTTGAAGTAATAAATAAACGTAATTGTAAAAAGAAAGAAAATGAAATCATTATAAGGTACCTAAGATAATATATTATATACTCAATGGTTTTTATAGGACACAAATGGCAGTTAATCATACAGTCCCCCAAAATCTATCAACTTGTGCTGATGTCCACTATCTAGGACAAGGGAATATACACAGTTTAAATCATCTGGCCACCAACAAGTAACAATGGGCTTATTGTTAGAACGCTGGATGGTGCTTAAGCTCATGGTCATTTAGAGTTCTGCATTCTGTGAGGAACAAGGCCAGAATTTATGCATCCTTTTACACTCAGCACTCGGTGTGTGATGTTTGCACACACTGGGCACTCAGCAAATACTCACTAATGATGAACGTGCTCTCCGAAAAGAGTGAGCTAACTGATCACTCAGCGTGCCCTTCTTCCTGTTCTCAAACCGTATACGTCTAAGAATTTATTCAAATATTTTTCTAGATGCTAGATGCAAACTACAAAAAAGGCATCAAGAATATATGACTTTAGCACTTGTAGGCAGATATGTGCATACTGGTGATATTTGATTTGTAGATCTCGGCTTCTCCGTGTACAGAATGCCAGTGTGCTGTGCTGAAGCATAGATGCCACTGAAGATGGGATTTGAAACTTCCAAAAAAAAATATGGCTATGTTCTAAAGAAACAAACAAGCCTGTCAAACCAAACCGTCAGTGTGTGAACAGTGTTCAACCTATTTGTTAATTTTAATTTTGCTACCCTGACAACAGAAGAACATAGAACCACTAGAAATTTATGCACATATATATGTTTTATATATATATAAATGCATATATATGTATGTATGTATGTATTACTGATACAGATTAATAAGCATAGTGTATTTCTTCAAAGTGGTTATTAACATCTTGTTCAAAGTGATACTGACATTGGATATAATAAAGGAAATTTCCCACCCCAAACCCATGGCCATAAAACAGGTCCAAGACCTCAAGAAACTTGCCCCACCCCACGGAATTCCAGAAAGCAGCCACACCATCACACAAGCTAGAGTCCAGAGGTTATGAAACAGACAATCTAACTAAGCTCTTACCCTGCAGCCCAGAGTGCAGAAAGAGCTGATCTCATTTTTCTCTCACCCTGAAGCTTCAAAAACAGTTTATCCTGCGAAGCAGCTTCTAGAACTGGAAAAGCCATGAACTCCCTCCTCCCCCTCCTTGACTATAAAAGCTGTTGTCAGATCCCATATTACATTCTCCTGGACCCTCAGTTACTGAGCCAGGGTTTGAAGGCACCAAGTTCTCAGACCAATAAAAGTCTGCTTTTCCTGTTTGAGGCAAACTGAGTCTTCTTTATTTTCTTCTACTGACTTATTCCTTGCAACACTAAGCTTTCAGAAAGACTATAGACATAGACATAGTGTAAAAGCTGCCAACTGAGAAGAATGTATCACACTGTAAACTTCAGAAGGTCCCTTTTAATGTTAAATTTCTATATATTCCAACTCTCTTCAATAAATATGTAGCATTTTATAATAAAACAATTTAATATTATGCCCTCTTGAGTCTTGGGAGATGGATGGTTCAGTGAGTAAATTGCTTGCCGGGCAAGCATAAAGACCTAAATTCTTATCTTTAGTACACACATGGTCAGGCATGGTGGTATATGCTGGAAACTTGAGGGGCGGTTTGAGACATGGGGATCCTAGGGATATGCTATCCAAAGTGGCAAGTTCCGGGCTTGGTAAGAGACCTTGTCTCACAAAAAAAAAAAAAAAAAAGGTGAACAGACCAGAGGACTCTAATCAACTCTGTCTTCTAGATTTGCATGTACAAGCATGTCTGTGCACACATACACACACAAACACACACCACACATGTGCCACACTACACACACATAAACTACATACTACACATACACTATACCATACACACATCACAAACACTATCCAATCACTCACATATATATCTCACACATACACACACCACAAAAACACCATACACACATGCACATAAACCACATAAAACATACACACACACACACAATGTTTCCTTACACACAGTAAGTTGACTCTATCAATTTATATTTTGTCCTAATCACAGAGAACTGGTAAATGTACCACTGTTAAAAATCCTTGAAAAATTTTGAACCTCTAAACTGGTAATGTTCTTTTTTTCTTAAACACTTTATTTTTTTTTTCTTCAAGTTACATCTCAGTAAAAAACCCCTCCCTATTCCCCCTCCCTATCCCGCCCTTCCACCCTCTTCCCCCCAGAAGTTTCCCCTTTCAGTCCAACAGATGGTTCCTTCTCTTATAACAGTAAGTATTATACAAAACAATGGATATAAATATGCCATATTTATGAGAGTTAAATGGCCCAGTATACCTTCCCAATGTCCAGTTTATACATATTTGGCCCCTGACTTTAACATTCTACTATCTAACCAACTCCATGAGTTTAAAGGTCTATATGTGACTCAACATTCATACTATCTTGCAATACACTTTGAAGAGTATCTTCTTAGATCTATAACACCCTCTTGATTCCTAAACAACTCAAAATTTAACTATGAGACTCTAGCTGTCTATTCTTCAACCACCTCAGAGACCTGAGAGGGATAAATATATTTGCTTATATAGGAAG
>CAJQZJ010034255.1:3230975-3266435 GCA_907164525.1 Lophiomys imhausi
ACCTTGGCTTGGAGCTCTTTAATGGTGTTGTTCCTTGTTTTGATTTGAAGAATTGTGGCTTCTTTGAATTCCTTCATAGATTTAATTTCTTCTTGCAGGGACTCTATCACTTTCCGTAATGCAGAATTGTCGATGTTTTCATGTGTTTCTGTTGGTGTGTGGTCATCCGAATTGGATGAGCTAGGATGATTCTGCTTTGTTGGAGTCATAATTCCTTGATTTCTATTTTTTTTTTTTGACTTTTCGCCATTGGATGCATTTAGCTGTCTGTTTTCTGTGCTTGGAACCACAGTGGATGATTTGGTGCAGGGGACGAGTTACTTGGCTATCTGTCGTTGCTTACAGGGGGATTTCAAGGTCACTGTGGTTTTAATCGCCTGAGGCACTGTGAGCTGGTGCAGCCTATTCCCAGGTTGTGAGTAATGGACCGGAATTGTTTCACTGCTCCCAATTCAGACTTCCCTATGTTGCACTCTGAGTTATCAGCCTGTAATGGTTCTGATAGTATGGGCCTGTTTGCCCAGGCACAGATTCTGTGGGCTTTGTTTGTCGTCACGGAGGCTGACAGGGTCTGGCTCCACACCTGATATGTCTGGATTTTCCAGGATACAGCTACGGACCCGATTTCTGATTTCTCTCTAGGCTTCTCGCCACAGGGCTGGACTCTATGCCTGATTCCCTTCCTGTCTGTGCCGCCACGGGTCCCGTGGGTACCCCAAGCCCTGGATCATCCGGCTGCCTGAGTGGACCTCTCGTCCCAGCAGCTCAGCCGTGGGTGCACGGATCCCTGGCTCCACCCACGCCTGTCTCTCTCCCCAGATGACCTGCTGTGCGTTCGCGGGGATTTGGCCCTGCTAGCCGTGCTCCCCCCAAGCTGCGCTACTGTGAGTGTGTGGGATTCGGCCCCTACTGCCCGCCTTTGTGTTCCCAGCTTCCGCGCTCTCTTGGAACCTCCTGCCCTCCGCTTCACGAGCGGCTGCGGACCACCCGCTGAGCCCCCTGTTTGTTCCTTGCTAAGCCTTCCACTATCTCGCAAATTTTTTTAAGTGGGTATAAGTTCAACCTGATATGTGGGGAGCCCAATAGGCCAGCGATCTATGGCCAAGTGGACCATGATTCTGCCTGCTGTAAGTTGGGATCGATCTTACCAGGTGCCTCTCCAAATGGGAGTTCCCAAATCCCGGGTTTAGTGGCTGTGAGAGATGGGGAGAGCATTGCCCTGGGACTTTTAACAGTCCCTTGGGAGCTGTGAGGAGCCCCTCCGGTTTTTGCACAGTGCCCAATAACTCTGTGTTTTTATGGCTCTTTTTTCCCCCGCGTTCAAAATGCGTCAATGTAGGTCGCCGCCATCTTGGCCCGCCCCTTGTAATGTTCTTAATCTCAGATTTTTGTGACTTTTTAAATTGTATTATAATTTAACTTTTATAGAAAAGTTACAAGAGAATACAAATAATTTCACATATTATATATATGTACATATATATATATATATTTTTTTTTTTTTACCTAGAGTCACAAGTTACTTACATCCTTATATTCTCATGTTCTCTTAACAGAAGTTCAAGATGTTATATGTGTGATACTTTGGTGGACATTTGCGTGTGAGCTGAATACACTGTGTCTTTATAAATAAATATTTCAGTTTGGATATACTAATCAGAGTCCCCCCTTGTATAAAACAAGGTACAATTTCAAAATTAAGAGAATTAATACAGATCCACTGTAATTATCTTTGTGTAGTCCAAATCAAAACCCTACCATTTGACACAATAATACTACTTGTGGTTACTTTTCTCTATCTAAGATGAAATCCATGGTCTGTTATTTACATTGTCTCTGATTGGTTAAATAAATGCTGATGCCTGGAGATTGGGCAAAGACAGAGGTAGGCAGGACTAAGGTGCACAGGCTTCTGAGACAGAGAGCATCTTGGGAAGAAGAAGCTCCAACAAGAAACCAAGGAGCAGGCAAGGAAGACGTACACCATGGGTTAGACAAAAGAACCTTTTTCCATGTGGCCAGGTACATCGGCATAACGTGGAGAATAGCAGTCCAAAGGGACATATGTATATATGGGATCATATTTGGGTAATAGAATTATGAGCTAGTTTAGATGGGCTAGGATTGCACAATTCAGGCCAAGGCTTGTTAAAATCCATCCGGTGTCTGTGTGTATTCATTTATAATGGCGAGTTAAGGATTAACAGCTGCCAAGCCAATTAATGATAATATAAATACTGGTAAATAATTTAATTAGCCTTTTTCTACAGATCTGGAACAATCATCAGCACTTCTTTGACCTTTTTGACCCCTAGATCTCTCTGGATCCCCAAATATTTGACTACACAGGTCAGTTTTATAGATGGTCTTTTGTGTGATAGCCTGCTGCTGCCTTATTACAAGGTTCAGAGTATTGACCCTGGGCTGATGCCATATACCCAAGGCTGGGACAGTCCTTAGTGCATCACTGCAAGAGGTACAAGGTATCAATTGGTCCCAGGACCTGGGGACTTTTGCTTTGAGAAGTTGGTGGGCTACAAGCTTCTTTAATATAAGCTATTTTTACTTCAAAAATCATACATGATCAACTACCATGCCTAGAAAGAGAGCTCACAGGTTAGAGAACTTGTTGCTTTTGCAGAGGACCTGGGTTCAGTTCCCAGTACTCACATAGTAGTTCACAACCCTCCATAACTGCAGTTCCAGGAACCTTCTGACCTCCATGGGTACCACATGTGATGCATATATAGTCACATCCAAGCAAAACACATATATGCAAAAGATAAGTAAATATTTTTAAAAAGACTATTTTGTTTCTCATCAAAGTTTGCTAAATTTAAATTATGAAAGTTCTATTTTTAAGATTCTGAATGCAATGTCTTCTTTTTAGAGCCCTGTTGTTTTTGCTATGTGAGTAATGAATATTTACACAGAAAGAGAAAACAAATAGGAAAATAGAAAAGAATAATAAAAAAGGATTACAAGATGCAAGGAAAATGGTTAGTGGAGTATTTGTAAACAAACATACAGATATTCTGTGAGTGACTGGTAGTTATATGTATTGGAGAAACAACTGTTAACATAAGCAAATATCAGAATACTGAAGTAAGATAACATACACAGTAAGACAGGTGAATTGGGAGGAGGACACAGCAATGTCTAATTTCAGGCAGTAGCTAAGTAGGAAGCTGGTTGTAGTCTGGAGCACTGTGCCTCAGAGCATAGAATTATAGGACAGGTCAGTTTGAAAACCTCTGAGAACAGGAAGTCTGTTCCTGTGCTGGGAAGGTGGGACAGATACCAGCTCAAGGGGACAAATGTGGGTGGAATAGGAAGAGAAAGAAGAGAATGCAAATTTCAAGATAACATTGGCCGAAATGCTTTTTCAACGTTCCGGGTGGCAACCCCTATGGTTTAAACATTGTTATTTATCGCCTCATTTTTTGCCTTATAACAACTCCATAAAACAAGTGATATTATCACATTTTACATACAATATAAATGAACTTAAGCTAAATAATTTGGCCAAGGTCACAATTCAAGTTAATCATTGAGGTAGGATTCAAACCCAGGGCCTATTCCAAAGGCTATGTGCTTAATTGTTATTTGACACTATGGTAGAGGTTCACATCTCAGATTAGTGATCAGAACTGTCCTGCATGGAAGGAAATGTCCCCAAAAGGCTTGATAGTACAACCACAGAGCCACAAAGTAAGCACTTGTGTCCAGTGAAACCAGTGCCACTGGTCAAGATGGATCTTACCTGAAAGCCTTTTTCCTGTGGTCTAGTTTCCATGGTTCCAGCAAATACAACACAAAGTGTCATGGGAGGGAAGTAATTAAACAGTTATACCCAACTGCAACACCTATGAGCCACGGCAATTAACAAGATGATAAGATATGCACAAAGGTGCAATAAATTGCACCCAGACCCTGATGATAACCAAAAGCTGTCTAATTAACGTAAGGCCACTCAACGGGAGGGAAATAATCTCTGATACTGGAAACCTAGCCCCTTACAGACCACAGTGAAGACATACGCCTTACAAAAGACTGCACTACCTCCACTCTGCTGGATCATAATCCCGTGCTACATTATAAAGCTTATTCTTATAGCCATAGGTGAGTATAGTAACCACACTTCATCAAAGTAGCCTCTCCTCTCATTACATAGCAAGAGGCTCACTCGGCTCTGAAAAACTGCCCTTTGTCTCAGCACTCAGCATTCCTGTATTTTGCTTTTTGCAAAGAACTTCTTTTTTTTTTTTCTTCTTGAACAACTCATTTAAAAGGCTCTGGTTGCTTTTCTGTCTGACTCCTGTACCACATGCTTCTCATATCAGTAGCCCTTGAAGGGATAAAGGGCCGATTCCCATCTTAGCTGGGGGTCATTGGTAACTTGGGATTTATTTGGAAGGACACATAAACTGAAGTTGATGTCAAAGACGAGAAACACAACCAAGCAACTGGCAGTTCATCCACACAAAGCAGACATTTTCTTGAAGATGGAATTCATAGTAAGATGTATAAATTTGGGGGTGGGGAGGTGTGAGAACATCATGAGCTTGCATTTCATCAGCCTGGAAGTGAACAGCCTAGATTTGAGGAGACAGCTGTGCATCAGGACTTGGTTTTTCTGAAATCCTGCTATCTCCAGATGTCAGCTCTTATTAGCTCTCGTAACTTCTGATTTCCAAAGAGATGCCTAGACCCAGGTTGCAGGGCTGTCAGTCTAGTTTCAAATCACTCATTTAGACATACCCTGGTTGGTCTTTACAAGCCCCTGTCTACTGGGTGCTTATATCTAAATAAAGGTCCTTACATAACTTCACACTTGGGAGGGGGTTTTTAACATATTTGCATTTTCTCCAAGAGATTGGGACCACATTATTGTCCTCCTCTGCAGAGGACACACAGACAGTATGTGGTACTTTTTTACTTTTTTATTGTAGAATCCTAAAAAAGTAGAATACTTTAGGATTCTACAATAAATTCAGTGAGTATTGTCTTTGCTGTGCAGTCTTTCTGCTTTCTGGGGCTCATTCTCTCTATCAGGAAACTAACCAGTTTCCCTCTGATGCCTCTCAGCTCCTGCTGGTTCCATTGCTACAGACTCAGTAGCCTTATCTTCCTTCTGATAAAACTCATTCTCCAAAGTTCTAGCCTAAGACACTAGTTATCCTAGAACAACACAAAATTTAAAATATAGTGGACCTTAAGGATTATCTCATTATATATATACATATATATATCATCAATATTATTGGTTTATATAGGTTTTTTTTTGGGTTTTTTTTTGGTTTTTTCAAGACAGGGTTTCTCTGAATATCTCTGGCTGTCCTGGACTCACTTTGTAGACCAGGCGGGCCTCGAACTCACAAAGATCCTCCTGCCTCTGCCTCCCAAGTGCTGGGATTAAAGGCGTGCGCCACCACCGCCCGGCTATATAGGTTTTTTTTTATATATGTATTCTTTTGTCTAACTATATCTATGGACTACTTGGTAAATGCAATGGACTTGGCTGGAGACTTTATATATTCTCTTGTATTTGTCATCTCCAATACCTTCTTCACATTTGGCCAAAAGATTACATAAGGTCATCCCTACTAAATGAATATCATTTCAGGAGAGAATAGAAAAAAAGCCACATTCAGAAAAACAAATACCATGTTTACAGATGCATAATGTAGAATACAATACATACAATACATCTATATGACACAAAAGTAGGAAATCTATTTGGGGGGGAAGAAGGAGAACTTACAGGAAGAGAGAGAACCAAGAGGATTGATACAGGAAAAGATTAATGTCACATTTCCACTTGTGCAGATATATATATATATTGATATATATAGAGAGAAAGACAGATATATATATCTATATATATTGCACATAAAATATTTATATCATATATTATATATTATGTATATTATATATTATTGTATTATTATATTATATATATTATATATTGCACATAGAAAATACATATATATATATTGCACATAAAATTAAAGCAAAGGGGCCTCTTTGGGGAGCAATGGGATCAGTGAAAGAAAAGAAGGACAAAAGAGGGTAATGGATCCAGTGTGTTTGTGTATGAAAGGACCCACTGTTTTGTGTGCTGATTTTAGATAATATAATGTTTATTATATTTATTATAATAATAATATAATATATGACAGTAACTTCTCCCATAATTTTCTCAATTACTATGATTAAACGATTAATATGACTAAAAAATTAACATTTTACATTGTGAGGCTATATGGTATATTCTAGTATGTAATAAGAAGTATAATGAACACTTGCATAGAGACCTTGGTCGACAATACTCATTTTTGTTGTCAGGGTGTTAGACATTTTCCCTAGGGAAGAAAGTGATTAAATGTTGGATATTCATGCAACCTGACAAGGCCATCAGGAAAGATATATTTGGTCTAAAAGTACCTTATGGGCTTTAAGTTATAACAATAACTGGCTTCCGGCTGTGTCACTGAGTAAAGTCTGTCATGGCTAAGTATATGCTGAAGTCAAAGCTCTTCTCAACTACCGATCATCCTTCTGAAACTGTGATCTCCTCTCTCTGGAGTGTGCATAACATGGCAGTTAGACTTATAAAAAAAAATAAAAGAAAATCAGCTTGTTCTTAGAGAGTGAGTCCAGTCTATAATTTTATTTTTAAATCCAACTTTTAAAATGAGAGGAAAAGTAGGAGTGTGCAAATTAAATAAAGCTAAGTTGCTAAAGGTTAGCCAGTTTCTCCTGGTAGTGTTATAAGTGAGCGGCACAGTCATACTCTGATCCCACAATATTTAGATGTTTTATTTCAGTCACACAGTAGCAGCTGAGAACAAATGTGGGTAAACCAGACACGAAATGCCAAACACCTTCACACAACACAAGCTAAACCTACCCTTCCCCTTCAATGCTGAATCATAAGTTATGTCTGGACCACGGATGTGAAAAATGCCACAGAAGATCTGGCACGGTGGTGGCTAGGTATGTATGCACACACTCACGCACCCCAAAAAAGCATCAGCATCCTGAAAACATTGTTGCCATGGTTGTGTGCTCCCTAAATTCTAAAAGCCCCAGAGCTTGAAAGTTTTGCTCGTATGACCTTGTTTGGGCTGATAGTTAGCGAGATCCTTTACTCAGGGTCTCACCAAATTAAAGACGTTGTTGATGAGGCTGAGGGTCATCCTTTGAAGCTTTTCAGGTTGTCTGAAGAACTCAGATCTTCACAACTAGTATCTGCTTATTAGAATTTCAGCACAGTGTGCCTGCATTTCCCACTGTAGATCTGGCCGAGTTGGAATCAAAATATCTGGTTAGGTCCCGCTCTCACCTGGAGTTCCGGTCCTCTAACAGCTCGGGTTGTGATACTCAACTGCAGTCCCTGTTTCCTTGAAGGCTCAGTGAGAGTGTCTGCCCTGAAGTCCCAACACACTTGCTTGTCTCACAGTTTATTTCTTCAATCTTGTTAAGCCAGCACAAGTCTCTCCTTCCTCCCACCCTCCCTCCCTTCCACCTCCCTCTCTTTCTGTCTTCTATAATGGAGTCTTACGACACAGTTTAACCATAAGATAGCTTCCACATCACCTTGTCTCTCAGCAGAGGGACTGATTCATCATGCTTGAAGGCCCTACCCACCACACATAAAAACAGGACTTATGATGTGTATATGAAAGATGGAACCATCCAAAATTCTGCCTACACCTATTACTTAGAGCAAGGGTTTGTACATGACTGGGGAACCAAGAAATAGAATGTAAATAGATTCAAGACACAAGAATGAGGTTTCCTAAGAGGAAGAAAACAGTCTATTAATAAACCTGTAAGTGTCTAACAAAACTCATAGAGCAGAACTGCCAGGGGAGAGCCTCAAATGTACTTTTTGACCATTGCCTACTCGAGATGCAAGCTACCACACAGGACAGTGACAGAGTGCCAAAGACTATAATGGATATTATATGAAAGAAACATGTGTAACGTTTAGCAGCCTCCAAATCCAATGTCCTACAAAATCCCCACATTTTTACCAACTACATTCCTTACTGTCAGGTAGTATGTACAGTAGGTGGCTTGCCACAGAAATTCTCTATACTACAGAGAAAATAAAATTCAGTATTTAAATTGCAACACTAACATTCTCTGGAGTAGGACTAAACTGAACAGACGACCAAGTTTCATTGCTGGTGTATAAATCTCATATAACCACTGCATTCTGGGTGTGAATAGTCCTGTAAATATTAGTGTTCATTCTTTTGTTTAGCTGTGGACAGTGTATAGTAAAGTGAGAGAAAAGTCACTCCCACAAATGTATTCTGCTAGAGGAGGATGAATGAACGGGAGGGTCCTCTGGTGGCTGTAATATGTGAGCAATGGAATGGCAGAGCAACATGCACATTTTAGAGCTGAGAGTAACTCCAGGCAAACATTCAGCCATAAAATAGGGAGCCCAGGCTTCTAGTTGTGAAGATCTGAGTTCTTCAGACAACGTGAAAAGCTTCAAAGGATGACCCTCAGCCTCATCAACAACGTCTTTAATTTGGTGAGATCCTGAGTGGAGAGATCTCGCTAACTATCATCCCAAACAAGGGAAATTAGATGATAATAAATTTGTGTTGTTAAGCAGCTCACTGATAACTTTCCATGCACTATTGAAAAGTGACATATAAACAAACTCACAAATAAAATAAATGGCAGAATAAGTTTTAGAAAATTTCTAGTAATAATTCTCAAAAACAAAACCTACAGGGTCATCTGTTACAACATCTGCAGGCTTTCAAATGTTTTGAAGACCAAAATATTTCTAAGCATGTGTCTTCATGTCCTGCTACCCCCAGCACTGAAAATGTCATACCCAAACAAAAATCCTTCAAGTGATTCAAGAAGGCAGATGAGGATTTGACCTTATTACTTCAACAAGGGTAAACAAGAACCTGAATGATTGTCAGCTGATGTGATGTGTGTGTGTACACTTGTGTGTGCAGAGATAAAAAGCACTTACTCTGAAAGTTGTTCACGGAGAAGACACGGGGATGATAGAATCCTGCTTTGCAAACGCACTGATAGGCCCCAAGAACGAAACCCAGGCCTTTGATCGGCATACACTAAAGAAAAGAAAAGACAGCAAAGTGAGTGATCACAGTGTGGTTCGCAGCAGGAAGACTCACACATATCTATCATTGCAAATGCTAACAGAACTAACACATATTCTATCAATAAAATATCTCATTTTCGAACTGTTATTTTTGGGTTGTTTGCCACCGGATTCTTTTTTTTTAAGTAATGAAGTTTACTTTCTAAAACAAGTCTTAGAAGTAACAAAGTAACAAAGTAAACAAAGTTTAGAATAACAAAGCATACATTTTTTAACGTTTATTTATTACTTCTTTACATCTCTATTGCCACCCCCTCCCTGCTCCTACCTCCCCCCCTCTCCCTCCTCTCCCCCCCCCCTATGCCTCTGGTGTGAGGTGTCTCCATGTATCAGCCCTCCCCCCCCACCCCGTTCATTAGTCACATGAGGTCTAAGAGCTTCCTCTTGCACAGGAGGCATACGTGGCAGTTCCACTAAGGTGGGGTGTCCCACTGACAGGTAATCAAGTCCATGTTCCTGTTCTTTTGGGTCTATTGATTGTAGGATGGTTATCCTGTACTATATGGCTAAAATCCAGTCCACGGTCATGACCGACCTCTCACTCATTCAGTTGTCTCAGGCTATCATTTTGAGACACTCTGTGGTGGTTTGAATGAAAATGGCCCCCACAGGCTCACAGGAAATGGCACTATTAGGAGCTGTGGCCTTTTTAGAGTAAGTATGGCTTTGTTGGAAGAGGTGTGTTACTAGAGGGTGGGCTTTGAGGTTTCAAATGCTCAAGCCAGACCCAGTGTCTGTCTGTCTGTCTGTCTGTCTGTCTGTCTCTCTCTCTCTCTCTCTCTCTCTCTCTCTCTCTCTCTCTTGCCTGCAGATCTAGGTGTACCAGCTCCTTCTCCAGCACCATGTCTACCTGCATGCAGCCATGATTCCCACCAGGACAATAATGGACTGACGCTCTACACTATAAGCCAACCCCAATTAAATGTTTTTCTTTATAAGGGTTCCCATGGTCATGGTGTCTCTTCTCAGTAATAGAAACCCTAACTAAGACACAATGTTTTTGCTTAAATCTCACAGTGCATCTTACTGGCTCAAGAACTATTTAAAAACCCATATGAATATTTTAAAAGTCACTCCACACTGGATGCACCTATCAAAGCAAATAGAGGGAGGTAAGTAGACAGATGCTAAAAGTAGAGGCACAGAGATCACTTTTCTCACTTGAAGATTTATTAGATTTCATCCTTGGATGAAACTAACACAAATTTTTGAGGAGGGGTATCATTAAATTTGAAGACGCAAACATAAAAGAGAGGAATCTAGGTAAACTAATGTTCCCAGAGGCTCTCTATCTAAAACCTGTTTTATAGATAAATTTTCTACATGTTCATAAAATGAAGGCCAGTGACCAGCTGTGCAGATGTACCTCAGTGATAGACAACAAGCACCCCAGAAATGAAATGTAGCTTAGAATACTTCAGCTTTGTTATATCCAGCTACTCTGCTATGAACATGCGTCAACAGGACATGAGTTTCAAGAATAATAAATACTCTTTCTAGTATTTCTTTCATCATAACTCTCAACCTTTTTTTTCCATTATAATCTATCAAAGTTAAAACTTTTCAGGATTAAAAGTTACAAGATGGCTTTCTAGCATAGATATTTTGAAGACAAAATACTAAATAATTTAATAATTCTACAGTCTGGGCTTAAAACTTATGAGCATCGAGACCAGTTGTGTGTGTCATGAAAACAGTAAATAGAGTATGTTTATGTAGTTTGATTTTTTTTTTAAGTCAGAGATACAGTAGAAGAATCTTTAAAGGGCTCTCATGAACATTTTGCTTCATGAATATCCCTTTCATGCTTTTCTTGCTTCTTATTCCATGAGGTCCTCCCATGCTCCCTTTTGTTTCTCTGAACACACACTTATATCCAGTCACATTGGGGATTAGGCTGACTGCAGAAGATCAAATACTCAAAGCTTCCCTGGGTAAGTTCAGGGTCAGCCTAGTTATGTTGGCAATGCCTCGCTTCAAATAAAAGATACAAAGGCCTGGGGACAGAGCAATGGCGCAGCACTTGTCAAGCATGCTCAGGACCCAAGGCCCACCCTCAAGCCCTGCAAAAACATAGGTTCCCAGCTCAGAGGAAAATAAAATGTCAGGTGAGCCCCAGGCAGTTCAATAGAGTTAACCAGTATTTACAAACTAACTTCAGAGCATGCCGAGACCTCCTACAGGACCAATTGGCAATTACACACTGTTTGCAATCATATTCGAGCTTAGATAGGCAAAATCATATTTCCTAACTTTATAAACAAAAGAGCAAGTACGGCATTTACTCTGGAGCCTTGGTAGAACTATGGAAACAGTATATTGTGCATGGTCAGTCATAAAATGGAGATTTGAATTCTGACTTGATCATGTCCTAGCCATGTGGATTTAAACTTGTTCTTTGAAGTCATTCATCCATAATTCTTTGTTTTAATTTATGTGAACATTCATTCAGTAAGATGCAGATACAGTTGGGAAGGGGTGGAACTACAAAAATATCCTATCAACTAAGTAAGAATAAAAGAAAAAAATGAGGATGACAAATCTTTTGACCAGGAAAACCATAAGGATAGAGTGTCCAGCTTCCCCTCATGCCACATACCTATGACCTCTGCTACAAGGAAAGCTAGGGCGGGAAAATGGTAAAGTCAAGTCTTGCCTGGACCACAGATCAAGTTTAAAGCTAGTTTGGACAACTTATGAAACTCTGTCTCAAAACAAAAGTGAAAAGTGGGCAGCTATATAGCTCAATGTTAGATCACTCACCATGAGTTCAGACACAAGGCCATGAGTTCAACCTCAATGCCAAATAATAATAATAATAATAATAATAATAATGGAGTTGCCATCAATGGACCCAGTTGACATAGATTGAGTGAACTGGGAACAAGATCACTTCAGTTCAGTAAGGCTAACTATGGAAGTACTTACTTGAAATTTAATTCTAGATCACAAATTCTTCAACAGGAAGATACATAGAGCAAGCAGTGTGGTGTTTAAGAACAGTGTCTGTGTAACATGGAATGTATTTGCATAAAGATGATACATAAAGCAGTGACATCAAGTAACCCTGAACTGCTAATAGTCTACCCATAGGCAAGGAAGGAAATAAGACTAGACACATGAGCAGTCAGTCAGTCCCTTGGCTTGTTGCTCCCTCACTGATCACCAGGCTCTACTCAGCTGCCTGTGCCATGTGCACACCCCCTTCCTGCCTTAATACTCCATGTGTCCCCCCAGACGCTTCCAGCTAGACTGACTAAGACAATTTTCTCAGTAGAAGGGACCATTCCTCAGTCAAAGGTCCATGTGAAGCTACATTTATTTTAGAAACTCAAACATGCTCTCGATGAGAAATGTGTATGACTGTTAAGACTTGGAGCATCCCAAGTACTAAAAGCCTAGGTGGGAAGAAATTATTATTACAGGATACAAAGAAGAACAATCAAATGAAGTATCACTATTTCACTACCTACCTGTGAATACAAAAATCTGAACTCTACATTGGAGTATTTCAAATATTTTCTCTACTGGAATTTGAAGGTTAATGGTGTCCATTAAAATAGTACTAATTTCTTGATGTTATTAATCAACAGTGGAACAGCAACTCCATGGACAACTGTTAATGCTTAGGGAAATTTTGAAAATTTATTGCAATATAAGTATTTCTTGACTATTAAGCTAACTTTAGAGCTGACATAACACTGGAGGTTTAAAAAATATCTTGTTGATTAGGTAAATACTGCCAAATAAAAAGATCCTTGAACAACAATATGACAATGAAAAAATTGTGCTAATTTTGTTACAGAAAACATAGCAATATGAATTCTTAGTTACCTCAAACTTTTTATTCTGTTCTTACATTAATCTCAAGGAGAAAAGCCACTTTTACTCAGTGAGAATCCATAAAAGTCGCCTATCCTCTTATTCCTTCTCCACCTCTAAGACAGTGACTTCTACAGGAACTAGATATGCTACCTCTATGTAGTGTTACTTCGAAGTATATGGGGCCTTGGCATATTTTTCTAGTAAGGCTTATGAATTTGCACCCAAGTTGCATCATTTTCCTACTCCATCTACCACCACCATTTCTGTTCACTTCCCAACTAAAAATCACATGTTTTCAAGATTAGGAAATTACATGGTCAATCTGGCTCTGAAAGTCTCTATAACATGGAGAATATACATCTAATGCTCCTCCTCCGGTGATTGAGGAGACTCCTTTTTGACTCATTTCTCCTTGGGAATGTAGAATATAAACACAGATGCTGAGTAGTTGGCATGGGATATAACCTTCCAGATTATATTCCAATACTCATGTATGATCTGCACTTTAGATATTGGCAGTGTTTATTTGAGATAATAAAGTCTAAACATTCCTGGTGCATCTTATAGCTGTCAAAAAGAGTAGCTACAGAGAAGCAGCACATTGTCTATGAGGCAGCTGTTGTATAAGCAACTTGGGCAGACATGAGCTTCTACTTATGAGTGACAGCCCTTCAATGAGTGAGGGTGCCCTCCTTGGTGAGCCTCACCAAGCCATCTGTCAAGATTTACTATGGACAGTGCTGAGGATGTAGCCCTGCCAATATAATAGTTGCATTGCATGCATGAGACTCTGAGTCCAATTCCAGCTATGTAAAGCCTTACTATGGAGCACCCCAAGGCTAAGAGAAGTCTAGAAACATATGAATAGAGACAGTTACCAAGAATTTGCTACAAAATTAAAACCTTCCTAGCTTCCAATATATATTTGTGAATAAATTAAAAATCTGAATAGATATGTAACTTGTAAGGAGATTGAATCAGTAATCAGAAATCTCTCAATGAAAAATGTTCCCAAAACCATATAGCATCACTAGAGAATTCTATTAATCATTAAGAAAAAATTTGGCTGTTTCATGTATAAACAATATGAAAGGAAAAAATTTAAATTACCTTCTTTATAATAACACTGAAAGAATAAAATAATTACAAAGTATGCAAAAGGCTACATAATTAAAATTATAAGTATTGCTTAAATTAAATGATCAGCCCTGAAAATATATGTATAAATAGCATTATATGAGCTGAACAGGTTATATTTACAAATACATATGTATTACATATTCATGTAATACCAGTTAATGAAAAAAGAAGCCATGAGTTTGAAGGGGAGCAGGGAGGGATATATGGAAGAGTTTAATGGAAAGAGAGGAGAGGGAGAAATGTTGCAATTATATTATAATCTCAAGAATAAAAAAGGAATAGATTGGCATCCAGTGTTCACCAGAAAACCTGTTTAAGCAGTTTAATATCATTAAAATACTTATGTCATCTAAGCTGATTGAAAGATTCAATGCCAACCAGACCAAAACAGCGTTTTTAGCATATAATGAAAAAAAGTACAAAAATATGTAGAATCTCTACTATCTCAAAGAGTCACCCAGTCCCACAAAACTAGGTTGTGCTGTCCTGATTTCCAAATACAGTCCACTGCTATGCCATGACAGTCGAAGCATAGTAGAAGGCACACTCGGTGTCCATTAGAAAGGTGTGAAAGCTGGGAACAAACTCGTACATATGATGTCAGCTTTGACATGGGCAACAATAGCAGGGCAAAGGAATTAAGCTCATCAAGACTTTATCTGTGATAATATTACAAAACTTGATTGAAAATGATTAAGAACAAAACATATGACATATAACCACAAAACTTCTAGAAGAAACAATAAACATAGAAATCCATGTGACATGGATTTGGAGGTTTTTCACAAGTGTGACCCTCAAGGCATGACTGACAAAGCCAAAAATAGACAATGGGATTCTATCAAGTTTAAAACTGTGTAGCAAAAGAAGCAATCACAAAATGGGAATGCAGTCTAGGGAGCAAAAGAAAATATTTGCTAGCCATGTATTTACTATGAAGCTAACTTCTGAAACATATGAAGAACCTCTACAATTCATCAACCACTACAACAAAAAGACCTTAAGCCATGCAGTCAAATATAGGCAAAAAGACTGAAGTAGACATTTCTCTGAAGATATACAAACAGCAAACAAGCAGACAAAAAAATGTTCAACATCCCTAAACATAAGAGAAACGTAAGCAAAAGTGACAGTGAAGTAGTTCTTCATTGTCCCACATAAAATCACTTTCAAATAGTGAGAGATGTTTATGAGGACGAGGAGGAACTAAAACCTTGTATGCACTCGGTGGAGATGAAAATCAGGGCAGCCACTATGGAAACAAAGGAAGTTTTCTTTAAGAATGAAAAGTTGAATTCTATTATGTTGAAATCCTGCCTCTTCATGTGTAGACAAGGGAGTTGAAAGTAAGATCTGGATGAAGTATTTGTAAGCCCAAGTTCACAGTGGCATTATTCACGATAGCCAGAATGTAATTCACCTAAATGTTCACCAATAGATAAATAGCTAACAAAAAGTGTTATGCAGAAACTAGAAAGGAAGGAAATGCTATCATTTGCCACAACATGGTTGAAACTTGAGGACGTTATACTACGTGACATAATCCAGAGACAAAATGATGAATAGCATGTGATTCCACTCACAGAAGTGACAGATGTGAGCGCACAGGAATAGAAAGCTGACTAGTGGCTGCCAGCACCCAAAAGGAAGACAGGAAACATGGTTGCTCAGTAGCATAGAGATTCAATTTATAAGATGAAAACTATCTAAAGATGTTATACAATGCTGTCAATATGTCTACGCTACTGAACCGTTTCACCCAAGTAGGATAAGATGGTTACATTTAAATGTATTTTAAATGGTTTACAACAAAACAGTCCCTCACTCTCCAGGATGTGTTCATTATAGGTCATATTGACAGTGGCTGATATGTGATGTATCTCATGGATTGTCAACTCCTAGTCAACCCAACTTCAGAATGAACATGGCCAGCCTGACAGACATAAAGGTTTCTGTATGGATGAATTACCAAACACTGGAATGGCTAATGTAAAAGCTAAAATGAGGTATGTACAAGTCTTGCTTTACATTTAACAGCAATAATGTGTATATGTAGAAATCAAATTTATGAGTAATTCTGAAGAAAAACTAATCTGAAATGCAAAGAGGAAGCATTAATTTCAGATTGGAATGTTAGACTGCAAGTTGCCACATAGCTCACACAAACTTGATAGCAGCTTAAAAGGTTTTTTGTAGATATAAGGGATATTTTCATGGTTTGGCATTAAAAAGCAGGTAAGAGGTTTAAAATGCTGTAAATAAATTATAGGTTACTACAGTTTAACCTAGTTTTCTAAACCTCCAAGAGTTGAAAAACTTTGGAGCTAAGGTAAAATATATGAAAAGCATAGTGTTAGCCCATGCCTTTAGCTCTAGCAGACAGGATGATCACTACAGAGTTAGTTGTCTTATAAATTCTAGGGTTACAAGGAACAAGGTGGTGATGGTGCACACCCTTAATCCCATCATTTGAGAGGGATACATGCTTAATCCCAAAACACTAGAGACAGAAACCTGCAGATCTCAGAGTTCAAGGCCTGCCTGACACAAAGCAAGTTCTAAATAGAGAAAAACTTAGATCCAGGGATGGTGGTGCACATCTTTAATCCCATCAGTTGGGAAGCATAATGCCTTTGATCCAAATACTTAGAATGCAGAGACAGGCATATAGGATTTGGAAGGATTTAAGTTTAAAAGCTACTAACAAAAGGCATGCTGAAATTCAAAGTGAATTGTCCTTTGAGATCTCAAAATATATACACTTAAAAGTTTGTTTAGTTCCAAAATATCAAAAAAATTTCTTTCTTAATCTCAATGGAAAGATAATACTTTTTATATTGCAAAAAAACTGAATTTTCTCCAGGAAAAAATATTACCTGCCCCCCCCCAAAAAAAAGTAGTGTCCCAGAGTTAGGATTAGGGAAGGGCTCTGTTCTTATCTTTCCAGGAGATTTAAAGCATCCATTCAAGGAATCCATGGACAACTGAAACCTCAGAAGAAAACAGATCAGACACCAAAGAAGATAAGTAGCCCAGACGATCCAGCCTTGCAGACTTCCTCAATAGCTGTTTCCTCAAAAGTCTACAACCACAACAACTCAAAATCGCTAAGATTGTTCAGCTCCACAGACTGTTCCAGCCAGAACTTCAGTAAAGCCCTGAAGTTCTGTCTACAAACTTCTTAGGACATGTACATAGCTGAGCACAAAAGGACTTAACATCAAATAATTCTATTAACATGCTTAACCATTTTTCCATTCTTATTTGGGCCCCAAACAGGTTTACTCTGTCCCAAATCAGCAGAAAGTCATTTTAAGAGAGCGACGTCCCATTTCCAGAAGGTGGGGTGGGTGATTTCCCCCCCCCCTTTGTTCATTTGATGGGTTATAAATACTTCTTATTTAGGGGGAGAGATTACAAGCTGTTAAATGGTCTTGTTTAAATAAGTTTTGGAGGTTAGACCAGGGATTTCTCTCTTTTTCTTTTCTGTATCCTTCTTTCTCTCCTTTGTAGGGGTGAAAAGACTTGAGAAAAATGGGACATAGACATAATATCGGAATGATAAAGAAAAAAGGACAGGTTATTGAATATGCTCTTATACCTTTGTATATTAATACAAAATTAAGATTATATTTGGCTAAATTGGTATTGGTCTTTGTATATTGATGCAAAATTAAGATTATGTTGGGCTATATCAGTATTGATCTTTGTATATTGATACAAAATTAAGATTATATTTGGCCACATTGGTATTGATCTTTGTATATTGATACAAAATTAAGGTTAACTCTTTTTAAGATATTGTACCTAGGTAATGATTAAAAATGAAATGTGAAGTTCTGGCCTTTCGTTAGCAACTGTCATAAACTATTTAGGATAATTAAGAAATGCAAACTAAGTCATTCAAGCATGTCATTTTGTTAGGTACTAGGGCAGTCTATCACAGTTATTTTCTAAATTAATCAGAAATCAAGTTGTAAGAAACAAGCAACATTTGCTTATCCAAATATAAGGAGATAGATAGGTGGTCTTCATAAACCTCAAGAGATTTGCAGAATATGGCATTCAAAGATGTTTTCGTACCTTAAGATTTTTTTGATATTGAGACATGTCAGCTCCTGACAGCACCCCCTATTCTACCCCAAGTAGAAGATGAGCATCAAAGAATATCCAATTGGAGATGGTTTAATTAGTGGCAAGCCTGTCACTTGGCAAGAAAAATCCCTTGCTTCAACTGTAGACAGAATGCTGTCCAAAAAGGACAAAACTTGGAAGCAGGTAAGTCGATAGCCTAACTCTGCCAAGACATGGTAGGCAAGTCCTTCATAATTCCTGCTTTACAATCAATGTCTGTCAGAGAAACAGAGCCAAATGGCTGAAGATTGATGCTGTAATGTATGGAGAGAAAATGGGAACTGTCCAGGCAGCCACTGGTATGCACTTCTTAGTTTTGGAAGCTGAAGGCCCTGCACTTCCTATATAATCAGATATATTTATCCCTCTCAGGCCTCTGATGTGGTTGAAGACTAGATAGCTAGAGTCTCATAGTTAAATTTTGAGTTGTTTAGGAATTAAGAGGATGTCCTGGATCTAAGAAGATGTTTTTAAAATTGTGATGCAAGTTAGGATGGAAGCTGAGTTGGATATAGAACTTTAAACTCATGGAGATGGTTGCATAGTAGAATGTTAAAGTCAGTTGCCAAATACATATGGACTGGACAATGGGAATGTATGCTAAGCTTTATAGTTCTCATAATTGTGGCCTAATTATTTCTGTTGTTTTATATTGTATTTGTTGTTATAAGAGAAAGAGCCATTTGTTGGACTGAAAGGGGGAGCTGTTGGGGGGGGGGCGATATACCTTAAACTTTAAAAAACAAAAAAGGAAGTGGATGGGTGGGTTGAGGGGGAAGAAGGTGGAGGGTGGAACCAGAGGGGGGAGGAGGGAGGGGACTGCAATTGAGATGTAACTTGAAGAATTTTTAAAAAGAAAGAAAAGAAATTGAGAAAAAAAAGAATAAAATAAAATTTAGATAACCCCAAATCCTCCAAATTTGGACATTAAGTGCCTTTGTTTGTTTGTTTGTTACAGTTTTGCTTTGCATTTTCTAAAATGTAAAGTACCTCCTGTCTTCTCTGACTTTAATATATGCATGTGACCTTCATGATTCCAAATCATTGGGCAATGGAAGCAAACTGTGCTGATATGCTTTAATGACCTCTGGAGCTCCTGGACGCTCTGGCAATTTTCTCCAACACTAAGTAGCACACAGCAGACGCATGTGTTTTTGGAGTCCTCATGTTTAGCTTTTGCAGCTTTGAGCTGCAAGTATCATACATTAATCTTGAAAAGGACTTTATGTCTATGCAAGCTTTCCCCCTCTGTGTTCTGGTTCTAATTCCCCGCATAAATGGGAGCTGGCTTACCAACCATGCAAAGTAAGAATAACAGAGATGATAAATAATCATGTGTGTACTGAAAGAACAAGTAGCTAACATTCTCTGTGTGTTTACAGTATGCCAAAAACTGTTCTAAGTACAGCACAATCCCAGCTCACCTCATACCAGGTCCACTACTATCTAACCTTTTAAAATAAAACCAGAGTGCAGGATGATAAAGTAACTTTCCCAAAGCCACACAGTCAGCATTTGAGGACCTTGCCCAGAGCCCTCCTCCACAGAGAGCAAGGACTGGCTGCCAGGAAGTGCAGCGTGCACTATGCTGTATTCCATAAAGGAGCAGCTGGCAGTAGAACATGGCCATTCTAACATCTGTTTTGATGGTTCCAAAGCTTTATCTTTCTATTCTTCTTGGTTTTGGGCACTATTCTATTCTAAATTGATCACTTCCTAGTGCAGAATTCTTCAACTTGGATCTCCAGAAACAAATATTCATTTGGGGGCTATACAAAGGAGAGTGTTTGCTTTCTACCTAGGTTTCCTGAACACGGGAACCTGGGCTGGGGGTGGGAGGCTAGGAGGTGAGCTTTGATTTAGATCTCCCCAGCCTGGTGAGACCATGGCACCTCTAACCCCAGCAATGGAGATGGAGTGGGGAAAGACAGGAGGATTGTTGGAGCTTACTGATCTGAATCCAAGCTCTCCTTCGAGCCAGAGACCCTTCCCTTCCTCAAGAAGATGAACTAGAGAGTGAGAGAACAGGACACCCAACATCCTCCTCTGGCCACTGTATGCATGGCCACATATACTGTGGCATACACCACACACATGTGCAATGCACACATGCATATATGTACCACACATATACACATATACCACACCACCCAACAAAAGACCCATTTTGTCTCTGACGCATCACAAGGACTGTTCACAGGTGCATAATCCCAAACAAGTCAAACAAAGGCAGTAATGGAAACATGCACAGCAGAGCAGTGGATGCTGGTGCAGCAAACAAAGCAGACACATGGCAACAGAAGCCAGGGCAGCAGTGAGAGCCGCTGCAGCGATGGAAGCTGCAGGGTTTCCATGGCAGTCAATTTTGCCACCTTCCCTCCTCTTGGATGGCAAATAATGACTTCTCTGCTTTGAAAGAAGACTGATCCTCTTCCAGAAAGTCTCCTGCTGTGCTGAGTGTTCTAAGCCTCATTCAAAAGCAGATGGAAGTGCCACAGAAGCAAGAAGAAGGACTGGAAAGTTTGACAATGGCAAGATGAAGTAGCAATGGAATCTCCTGGTTGTGATATTTGGGGACATAGATACTACAATGAATCTGCTGATTTAAAAACAGGTTTAGAAGAACATGTTACTAAAACATATCAAATTATAATTAGAAACCAGTAGTTTCTTCCTTCCAACAGTTAGCCACTGTGTAAAGCTAAAGGGAGACCCAGCCACAGGGGAAGTCTGAAAGGCCTCCAGGCAAAGAGAGGGCTCACGCCACCACACATTCCATCAAACCATCATCCAAGGAAGCACAAACTCATGAACAGCAGACAACACAGCATTTCACTGGTGAGCAAGGACTATATCTGTTGTGAAAATTCCTTCTCTGGGAGACATAAGCACAATCCACCTCTCCTCGTAAGGTCCCATAGACAAGCCGAGGTATGATTCCACCAAAGTTCACTCTGGGAAGCCAGTGAGTTTATAGAGCATTAGTGAGGGATTACTTACTGGACAATGGTTACCCCCCTGACAAAAAGCAGTCCCAAAGGGTAGCTTTACCATACATGCCTCCCCTCCAGAGATGGAGCTCTCCTCCCCTAGTCCCCAGGCCATGTGCAATTGTGGGAGAACAGTGTGGGTGGAGTGGCTGCATACTCTTGTGATGCTGCCATGACCCAGCCTGCCCCTCTGTGACGGGATGTAAACAGTCGACAGGCCCAGCTGGGGTGATCATATGCAAGCACAGCTGCACTCCCAAAGACGGCAGTTATTTGGCTTGGAAGTGAGTCCTGTGCGATGCCTTCCAGTATCATTCAGGAGCCACCTAAACCCAGTTTAAAGTCATGATCCATCGGGACAGGGGGCTGGGGTGAGAGTGTTTTCATCTATGATCGATTTCAACTGGAAGATAAACTATTTCTATTATTAATTTTCATGTTCTTGCTATAGTTAGTGATGCCAACCCTCAAAACACAGGGCTCAGGGATACGCGCACACACACACACACACACACACACACACACACACACACACACACGTCACAAATACACAAATGCAGCAGAGCACTCGCAGGGTTTCATCTGACTAGGGAAATGCATGGCAGGTTAGAGTGAGTGAACCCAACTTTCCAGACCCATTGGCATCAATAGCCTCAGATACTTACTAAACATAAATTATTAATGTTTGTTACTTTTAAAATTGAAATACTTCTTCCCACTACACCCACCACAAACTTTCTACATCTCATGCTTACACTGGATAGCCTGTTCCCCTAGGGTAATAGTTTATAAGCAACATAGACATTTTTTTAACTTTTCACTTAATTTTGTTCCTGTACACTGAGATCTATGCTACACAGTTTGATGCAGTAAGAAAAAATAAAGTTGTGGTCTGGGCTTGAGTTCCCAAGCCACAAGCACTCCTCCAGCTGGTCATAACTCACACGTTGGGTGTGCTTTCCTTTTAATCAGGGCATCTTCAGACAATTTTCTAATCTCAATTATTTTTTTAGAATGCAAAATAATACAAAACACCAGAAATTAATGTGAATACTGTGAGATTCAAAATAATTTAAATGAAGTTTTCTCAAATGTGGATAAAAGTTATGCTACGGAAGCTTCCTCAAATGCCTTTGATAATTTGTTGTCTCTGGGTCTATGCCCAGTCTGTTGATAAAATGGAAAATCTCTCCTCTTGCTCAAAGGCAGATAATCTCCCTCTTTGAGGTAAGTCTTCTCAAACATGTTCCCAGTGACATTGTTAAGCAATAATGACCACTTTCTTGTTCAACTTTCTCATTTTTTTACTGGCAACTTCCCTCACTATTGACTATGTTAAAAAAAAAATATCAGTCAAATAAAGAATGATGGGTGAACCTTCTCTCAACCCTGAGTTCATCTCCAGCTATTACTCAGCCTTCTCCACAGGCTTAGCTCTCTGCAGCCCCACTTGCCTACTCCCATCCCCTCATTAGCGCACAACAGCATGACAGGCATCACCCTGCCTCCAGCAGGATGCTTTCGGGTCATGCTTGCTTAACCCTTTTGCAGATGCAGCACTGCTGGCAGCTTCCTCCTCCATCAGACTCTTCCCTTGGCCTCCTGCTACCAAACACATTTCCCTTCTTACCTCTTTGGAACTCTTCCAGTCCTGAACTGATGCTCTTCTCTTTCCTGCACTTAACCAGCTGGAGCTTCCAGAGCTCGGTTCTATATTGTTTTCTCTCACACTACACTTGGTTCATATATTATCTTCTAAATTTTGTGCAAGTATCAAGACCAGATGAGTAGTTTCTAACTGCAAACACCTGGGTTAAAACCTCTTTTCTTTTTACCTCTAAGTTTCTATCATATAAATGGAAAGTTGACACTACTCCTTGCCATTCCTACTATAATGCTCAGAAGCCTCTGTTACCACTCTGTGACATTAGTACAACTGCCTCCTACATAATTTTCAAGTTTGCATCCTCCAGTAATTTCCTACATGTGTTTCTTTGTAATCACTACCAATTTCACAGACTATATAAAGGGTTGCTTTTATAAAGGTTAAGATAAAAAAAGTCTCTGGAACACATACTGAAAATGATTCAGTAACTATGTAGACAGTTTATGATGAGTATATCTTACAACCAAGCAATTGCTTTCAGAAACATATTTGTTGATGAAAATATTCATAATATTTGTTGACTAAAGGCTATATGAAATTACAGTATAATAGTAAACATAAAACTAAAAACCAGGAAAAGAAAAGAAAATGCATTATAAATCAATTTTTAGCAGTCTAAGAAAATATTAAGAAAGATGTAAGTTAGGTATGGAGAAATGGTTCAGTGGTTAAGAGCACTGATTGCACTAGTAGAGGGCCTAGGCTCAGTTCCCAGCACACACATGGTGAGTGACAACCATCTATAACTCCAGTTTCAGTGAATTTGATACCCTCTTCTGGACTACATGGGCACCAGGCACACATGTATTACACAGACTTCCATGTTGGCAAAATGCACACAGACATAAAAGAAAAAAAACATGAAAGCTGTGAAAGAATATACATGATTTAAATTTTATACAACACAACAATTTATAAATTTATAAAGTATGATGAAGGAAATCAATTTTAAAAAGTTAAAAAGAAACAAAAATAGCAAACAAAACACACACACACACACACACATACAAAACAAAACAAAAATCATAGAGTCAATTTGTGTTGGCCAACTGTTTCTGGGCATGGGGCCTACCCTGAAGTATACCTAGTGACACTCCATTGGAGTAATCTGTTTTCTCCTTTCCCAGAAGACATCATCTGCAAATAGCATCTTGGCTTGGAGTGGGACTTGGTGTCTATTTCCTCTTCTCAGTGCTGGGGTTTTGTCTAGTTTGAACCTGTGCAAGTCTTGTACATGCTGTCACAGTCTCTGACTGCAGCACAGATTTCTCCTTTATCTCTTTATGGCCCTAAACCCTAAATCTCCTTCCTCAGAAGATCCGCTGTATTTAACAGTCTGCTTGCTAAGCTAGACAGCAGCTATATATTATAATTGTATATATTACAATTGTAGCAGCTATAATTGTAATATATACACATGATAAAGCATTCAAACATCTTCATTCTGTGCAGGATATTATTAAATATAACAGGCTTTAAAATTAAACATGACTTTTGATTAATAGAAGTCATAAAGTAAAATGTCAAATTTCAGAATAAAGAAAGGTTCCTTAATACATACAATATAAAGACTTCATATGCAGAATATCAAAGAACTCTTAAATATGAATAAAGAAGAACATGTCAGAATAAAACTGAGCAAAAGCCTTAAGCAGAACATCTAATGGTTAATAAACACATTAGGATTTTCAATCTCATTAGACATCAGAAAAAAGTAATTATTTTTGTTGGTTTTTGAAACAGGGTCTCATATAGCCCATAATGGCCTAGAGCTCACTATGTAGCTGGGCTGACCTTGAACTCATGTTCCTGCTGTCTCCACATCCCAACTGCTGTGATTACAATCATGCATTATCACACTCAGGTGAGAAAAGTAACTTTTATGTAACACACACATAATCTAAAAAGTCAAATTCATAAAAGCAGAGAATAAAATGACCATTGCAAGGGCCTAAGCAGAGGAAATGGGGGCATTTTGGGAAATGTTGATCCAAAGGCAAAATTGTTTTAGTTAGGAGGAATAAATTCAGGTCTTTAACACAGCATAGTGCTATCATGCTTCGCTAACAACAAAGTAGCATGACTTGAAAATGGTTGAAAGGCTTCATATGTTCTCAATGCACAAAAAAAAAAAAAAAATGTGAGTGGCCAAATAGATATTTCAATTAGCTTAATTGGGCTACTCATCACTCTACCAAAGTAACATGTTACAAACCAGCAATATTTAACTTTTCCATTAAAACTCAAAAATTAAAATAAAATAACCAATGTACCCAACAAAACAGACAAAATTTAACTGTCAATCTAAATGCAAGTGACAATAAAGATTTATTAAGCCTTACAAAGAACTCACAGGACCCCAAATTCCCTGCCTGCTGGGTCCCCTCTGCATAAGCTCAGCAGCAGTGAGTTCCACTCTTTGCACTGTGTGCACCATTGCCTGGCTCATAGCTCTACCTGAATTCCCAGAGGACTGCTGCCATCTTGGACTACCAGGGACAACCAGATGGCTAAACACCAGTATAAGAACACAATCAAAAGAGCCAGGGCAACGTGAGAGCAGCAGAACCTAGATACTCTATTATAGCAAGCCCTGAATACCCTAACATAGCTGAAGCACAAGAAAATGACTTTAAATCTAATCTTATGAAGATAATAGAGGCCTTTAAAGAGGAAATTAATAAATCCCTGAAAGAAATACAGAAAAATATAAACGAACAGGTGAAGGAAACAAATAAAACTGTTTAAGGCCTAAAAATGGAAATAGAAGCAATAAAGAAAACACAAACTGAGAGAATCCTAGAGTTGGAAAACATAGGTAAGAAGATAGAAGGTAGAGATGTAAACATCACCAACAGGATACAAGAGATGGAAGAGAGAATCTCAGGCATAGAAGAAGTTGATACATTTGTCAAAGAAAATACTAAATCTAAAAAGTTTCTAACATAAAATATCCAAGAAATTTCAGACACTATGAAAACCCAAACCTAAGAATAATATTAATAGAGGAAGGAAAAGATTCCCAGCTCAAAGGCTCAGGAAATATTTTCAACAAAATCATAGAAGAAAATTTCCCTAGCCTAAAAAAAAAAAAAAAGATGCCTATAAAAGTACAAGAAGGTAACAGAACACTAAATATATTGAACCAACAAAGAAAATATTCCCGCCACATAATATTCAAAACACTAAATGTACAGAACAAAGAAAGAATATTAAAACATGAAGGGAAAAGGGTCAAGTAACATATAAAGGCAGACTATCAGAATCACACCAGATTTCTCAACAGAAACTTTAAAATCTAAAAGGGCCTGAGCAGATGTCTTGCATTCTCTAAGAAACCACAGATGTCAGCCCTGACTATTATACCCAGGAAAATTTTAATCACCATAGATGGAGAAAACAAGATATTTCACAACAAAACTGAACTTAAACAATATCTATCCACAAATTCAGCCCTACAGAAGATACCTGAAGGAAAACTCCAACCCAAAGAGGTTAACTACACCCAAGAAAACACAGGAAATAAATAACCCCACATCAGTAAAGCAAAACCAAAAAAAAGGAAACACACAACACACTTTCTCTCTCTCTCTCTCTCTCTCTCTCTCTCTCTCTCTCTCTCTCTCTCTCTCTCTCTCTCTCTCTCCCTCTCTCTTTCTCTCTCTCTCTCCCACCACCAACATTGAAATAACAGGAATTAACAATCACTGGCCATTAATATCCCTTATTATCAATAAACTCAACTCCCCAATAAAAAGGCACAGACTAACAGAATGGATGTGAAAACAAGAGCCATCAATCATTCTGTTGTAGAAAAGAAACACACCTCAGAAACAAAGATAGACATTACCTCAGAGTAAAGGGCTGGAAAAAAATTTTCAAAGCAAATAGACCCAAGAAGATAGCTAGAGTAGCCATTCTAATATCTAGTAAAATGGATTTTCAACCAATGTTAATCAAAAGAGATGGGGAAGAACACTTCATACTCATCAAAGGAAACATCCACCAAGATGATGTCTCAATTCTGAACATCTATGCCCCAAATGCAAGGACATTCACATTTGTAAAAGAAACATTACTAAAGCTTAAATCACACATTAATAGCGGGAGACTTCACCATCCCACCCTCACCGATGAATAGGACATCAAGAGAGAAACTAAACAGAAAAAGAATGAAACTAACCAACATTATGAATCAAATGGACCTAATAGATATCTACAGAACATTTCACCAAATACAAAAGAATTCAAAGATATGTAAATGGATGTCAATTGGAAATGACTCTGGCATATCTTCTAATTATGAAAATAACATACCAAGTTGAGCCTGCTAGCCCAGACCTGTAATCCTTTCTACTTAGAAAATTGAAGCAAGAAACACAAATTCAAGGCCTCCCTGGGATGCAGTTTGAGTTTTAGTCAGCCTGGGCAACTGTACAGGAAGATGCTTCAAAATAAAAAATAAAAACAGTCTGGGGACATAGCTTTCTGATTGAGAATTCTTTAATTCAGCCCCCACTATTACAAAAACTTCAGATATACAAAGAAAATACTATAACCTACTATCCAATTGTTTCAAACCAATGTACATTTGTACATATTCAACTGAAAATATGTGTGCACATGACTCAATATAAAAATGAAATAACTATACTATTAGCACTAAACCTAACTATAATAAAATTAAATGTTCACCTATATCACAATGGGGAAACAAATTATTCTAGATCCAACAGAATTATAAGCAGCAATATGGATGTATCATTCAATCACACAAAGAATCCTGAATAATCTCTGTCATATATTATGAATCATTTCATTTATAATAAAAACTAAAATGGGAGCTGGGTGTGGTAGCACATGCCGAGCAGTTAGGAGGCAAAGACAGGAAAATCTTGGTGAGTTCAAGACCAGCCTATTCTACAAAGTGAGTCTAAGACAGAGAAACCCTCTGCATAAGCTCAGCAGCAGTGAGTTCCACTCTTTGCACTGTGTGCACCATTGCCTGGCTCATAGCTCTACCTGAATTCCCAGAGGACTGCTGCCATCTTGGACTACCAGGGACAACCAGATGGCTAAAGGCCAGTATAAGAACACAATCAAAAGAGCCAGGGCAATGTGAGAGCAAGGGGGAAAAGAACTTAAAATGGGAAAAATATACTATATACTATTAAAAATCAGAACATTTGCTGAACTGAGAGAACACTGAAGAGGTGGTGGTTGTGTAGGGTACACAACACTTTTTAAAGTTCTGGCAATTTTTTTCCGATTTGTTGATCATGGTAGCATCTATGTAGAAATGTCATATAGGAGTATTGTATTCATAACAATTCACTGTATTCCATCCCTATGGCTGTGTGCTGTTATGCAATGTTTTACAACTCATTGGAAAACATAACATTACACTGCAGCCTCCCACTCCTCCCAAATATTTTTAGCCCTTTTCACCTTTTACCTGTGATATCAGTTCTGCCTTTTAAAACTTAGTTGAAAGAATCATAACATTACATCAATTCTAATTTTGCTGACAGAGAAGATATCTGTGTACTAAAATAGAAGGACAAAGTTGGATAATAAAAGCAATTCCACAAACATCACATCAAACTCAGAATGTATTTGCATGTGCTAAGTTCTTGGCTGCCTCTCAAGTATTAAGAAACTGAAGATACATTTGCATCTCCCCAGTGAGATTTTGGAGAGTTTTTTCAGTGTGTAATTAGCAAATCAGCTAAAGATTAAAGGGCACAGGGCTAAACCAAAAGACAAGGACTGTACTGCCTACTAAATGCTAAATTAAAATCAACTGCTATCTTTCCAAATAGCAGTGAGATTTGCTGTTATTGTGGGCAGAAATAAAATATTATTTACCATTTCCATAGAAAATCATCTTAATTGGTATAATTACTATCATTCTCATATGTAAAAATATGAAAAATGTATGTTTTTAAAAAGCCAGTTCTTGTGATTCTACAAAAAGCTTCAAAATGCATATGTCCTTAGTTCATCATCCAAAAACAAAATGTTTTTTAAGCTAGCAAAAAAATAAGCCCAACATACAACAATATTTTCAAGATGGCAATTGCATACAGATAGGCTTTCTTACTTTGCATTAAAGCATTATCTTCTGGATAACCTCTGTGGGTCAGCACTTCCAAAGCCCTGGACTTGCCCTATCAATGTGAGTTCTTGAGGAGTCTTCACCCCTTGTGCAACACCAGATCTCCGAATAATAAAGCAAACATTTGGAGGGAAATACAAATTTTAGGGAAAGTAGCTATGTCTCCCTTCGTGTTTCTCAAATCTGTAAGTGAGCAGATCATGGACACCCAATAGGTGCCCTAGGCTTTAACAGTTTGAAAAAGGAGAATAAAAAATGTTATCCTATAAAATACACATGAAATTCATAATGGTAAGGTATCCAGGACCCTGAGAATCTCTCAAAAGTACTACTCAGTCTACCAGGGAAAAATTAATCCTCTCAAGGAACACAAGGTCAGAAGCACAAATACTGAGAGGGAACAACTTCCAAAAATGTATTAATTCTTTAAAACTTTTGTGCAAAGTGTTTTAACCATATTCACCCACCCTCTTTCTCCAGCTCTTCCCATATCCACCAACCCCTTACCTATCTACCCAAATTTGAATGCTGATTTTGTTTTTATGCATCAGGAGAGACGTGTGCTATCCAGGGACTATATTCTCAAGAAAACTGACTCTCCTCCTGGTGGCTAACAATTGCCAATAGCTCCAAGGCTAGAGGTGAGATTTCATTCTGAACGCCTATCTCCAAGCTGGGATTGTCTTAGTTTGTCTTGGGCTTGCTTGCGTAGGTCTTGTGTGTGCTGTTACTTATCTTGGAGTTGTGGAGCAGTGAGGTCCCATAGATCCCCAAGCATTACAGGTTAATGTCAATGCCAGAACTTGACAGTAAGAACCTACTTCTGAAGACACCCCATACTTGAGCAACAAAACATGGGGAAGTCAAGCTAGTATTGACCTAGAAGCTTCCTCCATACTGGCTAGCTTTTCTAGTAGTGGAGGCTATGGTGCACACTAGTGGAGGAGAAAAGTCATCATCATTCATGCCAAGGTGTAAATGCTGTGAGCTACAATGGTGAGCAGTCTGACAAGACAGGATCACTGGGGCATTAGTGGTATGGACATCATGGGAGTAATCAATAATTTCTGAGAGGGAGCAACTTTAGAGCCCCATTTTAAAGACAGGACTGCCACACATCCACATGCATATGAGCTCTACCAAAGCATAATTCATTTTTATTTTTAAGATTTATAAGAAGGGGAAAAGTTAAAGGAAAGAGGAAAGCTAAGAAAGAGGAAACAGACAACAATGGAAAAAGTAAGAGTCAGATAAACAAGACAGGGAGAGAGGGCATCAGATATTTGAAAAGATTATAATACCAAGTATATTTCATATATATGTTTCATATATGAGAAATCCTAATAAAGTTAGAAAAAAAGGCTATTAGAACTAACAAATTCATCAAGGATATAAGAATGATAAGAGGAAAATACTTAAGTACCATCATAAAGAATAAAAACTTAGAAACAAATTCAACAAATAACTTTAAAACTTATATTCTTTTTGTTTGCTTGTTTGTTTGTTTTTCTTTTTAAATGTTTATTTATTTCTTCAAATTACATCTCTATCATAGTCCCCTCCCTCCACCCTTTTGGGCCCCACCCTCCCATCCTCTCCCCCTTCTCCCAGAACTCATAATTATTTTTTTAATAATTAGGCCACAATTATGAAAATTATAAGGTATAACATACATTCCCAATGTCCAGTCCATACATATTTGGCAACTGAAATTAATATTCTATTATCTACCTATCTCCATGAGTTTAAAGTTCTATACCTAACTCAGTTTCCATCCTAACTTGCATTACCAACTTAAAAACATCTTCTTACACCTAGACCATCCTTTCAATTCCTAAACAACTTAAAATTTAACTGTGAGACTATAACTATCTAGTCATCAACCACATCAAAGACCTGAGAAGGCTAAATATATCTGAATAAACAGGAAGTACAGAACTAGCATCTTCCAAAACTAAGAAATGACAGACAACTGGTTGCCTGAACAGTCCCCAATTTCTCTCCACACATTAGAGCATCTGGGCCTCTTGGTCCAGTATCTCTGACAGACATTAATTGTAATGCAGGGATTATGAAGGACTTGCCTACCCTGTCTTGGCAGAGTGAGGCTGTTGACTTACCTGCTTCCAAAAACTCATACTCTTAAAACCAGAAATCATTGTTAAATATATTAAACCTAAGCAAATATGAGTCCTCCTATATTTATGGGTTGAAATAATAATATTTTTGTGAGCATGCCAGTGAGTATGTATGTGCACATATGTGTATGTATATTTCATGTAATGTGTGCATGATTGTATTGTATGGGAAGGTGAGTACATGTATGTAGGAGAAAGTATTACATGTGCATTATGTGCATATGTGTGAATTGTGTATTATATGTGAATGTGTATGGTGTGTGCATGTATGTGCATACAGTATGTATATATGTATGTCCATGTGTGTCTATATGTATATGTGTGGTAAAGGTGAATGGTGTGTGCATGCGTGTTGTATGTGTATGTGTGTAGTGTATGTATGTCTGTGTTATGTATGTATGGTATGGCTTGGGTGTGTTATATGTACAGTGTGTGTCCATGAATGTGTATGTATGCATACACGTGTATGTTGTATGTATTGTATGTGACTCTGTGTCTATGTGGTGCATGTGTATGTGTGTATTTGGTGATGAGGACTGAACACAGGGCTTTATGCTAGCTAAGCAAATGATTTATTACCGAGCAACATTTTCAGTCTAAACACCATTTTAAAAACTTCAATACTACTCAGATTAATGTACAGTTAACACAGCCTCTACCAAACCACAGCTATTAGCAGGGAATATAGTTCAGCTAGAGTACTTGCCTGAAATATAACTTCAGTTAGAGTACACAATAATGCATATGTCACTGGGTTCCATCTACAACATGAAAGAAATCTACCATTTTTTATTGTTCTCTCATATATTACATCCTAACTACAGCTTCCCCTCCTTCCCCTCTCCCTAACCTTCTTCCCTCCCCACCACCTCTCTTTTACAGATCCACTTCCTCTCTGCCTCCCCTCAGAAAAGAACAGGCCTCCCAGGGAAATCAATGCAAACAAGCTACAATAAGACCAGGCACATACCATCATATCAAGGCTGGACAAGGCAACCTAGTAAGAGGAAAAGGATCCCACAAGTAGGCAAAAGAGTCAGAGGCAGTCCCAACTCCCACTGTTAGGATTTCCACAAGAACACCAAGCTACTCATCTATAACATTATATGAAGAACCTAGGTCAGACCATTGCAGGCCCCTCGATCTCTGAAAGTTCTCATAAATCCTGGTCAATTGACTCTGTGGGTCATGTTCTCATGGTATGTCCCTAACCCCTCTGGTTCCTACAATCCTTCCTTCCCTTCCTCTACAGGACTCCAAGCTCCACCTAATGTTTGGCTGTGGTACTCTATATCTGTTCCCATCAGTTGCTGGGTGAAGTCTCTCTGGTCTCTTTGATGATGATTCTGCTAGGTTCTGGTTCCAGCACCTCTGCAGGCAGGACAAACTATAAGTGGAAGGCTTTGTGACTGGGTTGATGTCTCAATCCCTCCTCTCAGGCCTTGCCTGGTTACAGAAGATGGCCACTTCAGGCCCTGTGTCCCCTATTAGTAGGAGTCTTTTTTCCTAGTCTTTGATCTCGTATATTTCATGGAGTTTCCATTGCACTAGGTTTCCAACTCATCCCAATATGCCCCTCAACTCTGGTTGTTTCTTCAAAAAATGGATAAAGAAAATGTGGTACATTTACGCAATGGAGTATTACTCAGCTGTTAAAAACAATGACATCATTAAATTTGCAGGCAAATGGATGGAACTAGAAAAAACTGATCCTGAGTGAAAGACCCAAAAAGACAAACATGGTATTACTCACTTATAAATGGATATTAGTTGTAAAGCAAGAGACAATCATGTGCACAGACCCAGAGAGATGACGTAACAAGGAGGGTTTAAGGGGGGATGTAGTGAGAATTGTGTAATTATGGTTTCTTAAATCACACACACACACACACACACACACACACACACACACACACAGAAATGTTATGGGAATATGTTTTCATTTTAATCCCAGGTGTGGGGATATGGAGCTGCTTTCTGCAGAAGCTGACTATGATTAGCATCGAGCTCTGGCACGGGCATGGTTTTGCCAACTGCAGATAGTTTCTGTGAGTGTGTGGTGTTTGGTATTCTGAGGACTTTTCAGAGAATGTATAAGTAGTAGTGTCCTAATACGTGTCAATAGTTGGATGTTGCTGGTTGCTTTTGGTTGAGGTTTGTTAAGTAGTCATGCACAAAGAAGAAAAAAAAAGAAATTAGATATCCTGAAATCAATGATCAAACTTTCCCCAAGAAACTCAACACCCCCCCCCATCAGCAGGAAGTAATCCCCTTTCCCTCTATCCTTTTTTTTTTTCTTTCTTCTATCAAGTGTTAGGAGTAAAAGGGGAAAAGTAAAGGGGTAAAGGGTGGAAGAGAGAAAGGAACCCACAAAGTAGCAAACCCCAGCTACAGGGGATGTAGAATACATTTCACAGATGGACTGAGGGTGGGCAGGGTTGGGAACAGGAGGGATCAGGCTGGAGGGAAGAGAGAAAAAAATACATGGAAAATCTACCATCACTGAAGCATGAACTAGATAATCTTAAAATTCATAGGAAATGCAAGTAACACAGAGTAATGTAAACAACCCTGAAAAGAAAAAAGTAGAAGAGTCATGATTCTTAATTTCAAATTATACTTGGAAACTGCAGTAACCACAGCAGAGTAGTCCTAATGTCCAGCAAGCACCTGCTTGTGGACACAAGATGGACACATCCATACACTAGAATATTCAACCATAAAACCATGAAATGGCAATATGTATTACAATATAGTTTCTATGTGAGATCAGATAGATATGAAATGCCATGTGTGACATAATTCCAATATGAGTGGAATGACTAAATCAGGCAATCCCCCTGAGTTGGGGAGTAAATGGTAGTCTTCACATGCTGGGGAAGAGTCTAGGTAACAACCACTAGTAGATATACAGTTGCCTTTGGAGTTGGTAAGAATGTTCAGGGACAAGATACTTGTAACAGTTTTACAACATTGTTAATATACAAAAATTTGGGACCCCTTAAAAATTAAACTTTATAGAAAAGAAATATAATGACCATGATGATATTATACTAGCTCATTTGAAGGGACCAGAATACTTAGGCAAGATGAAAGTATAGGCTCATTAACAACATGAATTTTATCTAAAACACTTTAAAACATGTTGAGATAAAAGTATCTATATTATGCAGATATGGATTTTTCCTAAACATTTTAACAATTTTAAATAAATTATAAAAAATAGCTCTATATTATTTACTTCTTAGAAACAGCAGGCTTTCCCATTATAAAAATATACATAATCCCCACTGGCCATTGTTAATGCCAGTACTATACCCCAGGAATTATCTTGCCTTCTCTTCTGATGAAATAGATTCATATCTTTCCCTCTGTACCAAAAACAAAAAAAAAAAACAATCCAAAGTTGATCAGTGAAAATAATATAAAGCCTGAAATGTAGAAATTGTATGAGAAAGTATAAGGAAAACTCCCCAAGACACAGGGATCAAGATCATCCCATTACCCAGTGCCAAACTAGCATTCCCTGGGAACCTGCAGACCACCTTGGGCAAAGGACCAGGTAGGCTAACAGCTGATCTCATCCAAACCCATACCCCTAGTCTCACCCCAGCTTTGTAGCAGACCACCTGCTGCAGCCTCCTCTCCCCACTGCCCCCATTTCCAGTAGATCACATGAATATTTCCCTCCAAACTTCCTTCTTCCAACTCATCCTATTATCCCAACACCCAACTCCAGCAGGCAATCCCTGGGAACCTACCAGTCAAACTGTTCAGGGAAGCAAGTAGGCCAGAAAAGCAGGTATGCTAGCTTCAGGTCTTCACTATCCCTCCTCTTCTCTATATCTAACCCTTCAGTCTCATTCCTAGGTCTGTAGCAGACTACCTGCTCTGTTCTTTCCTCACTCTCTGCCCCCATGTCTAGGGGACTAAACAGACCCTTTTCCTCCCACCCACGAACCTCCTTAGCCCCCATCCTAAGCATCCCCATTCCTAAATATTACCTCCAAATACCTAAAAATACATTGTACTGGTACCCCAGTGGCCACACCAACCAGAATCCCAGAGAATTCCCCACCAGGCAACAGACAGCCACCACATTCTCCTAAGAATCAGAAAGAGAGAGAAAAAAAAAGAAAATAAAAAAATAAGGAATAAAACACCCACCCAACAAAGATAAGACCAAAATATCAGCACCTAGAATTACAATCTTCCCAAATTCAGATGCCTAGACACCAACACACACACACACACACACACACACACACACACACACACACACA
>CAJQZJ010034255.1:3266445-3286026 GCA_907164525.1 Lophiomys imhausi
ACACACACACACACACACACACACACACACACACACACACACACACAAACACACACCAACCAGTAACAACCAGGAATTATGTCTCCAATGTCTTAGCAACCCTATCACAGCAGGCCCTGAGTATTGCAACACAGCTGATACACAAGACAAAGACCTTAACATAGCCTTTATAAATGTGATAGAGGTCTTAAAGAGGAAATGAATAGATCCCTTTAAAAAAATCTTTGAAAACACAAATAAACACTGAAAGAGAATGAATAAGCATAAGGCCTGAAAGTGAAATAGAATCAATAAAGAAAACTCAAACTAAGGGAAATCTAGAAATGGAAAACTTAGGAACTCAATAGGAACTTCAAAGGTAAACTTTACCAATAGAACAAAAGAGATGGAAGAGACACCCTCAGTCATTGAAGAAACAATAGAAGAAATGGATACTTTCATTAAAGAAAACGATGCACCTAAAAAAACTGCAGGCACAAAACATCCAGGAATTCAGAAACACAATGAAAAGACCAAATCTATGAAGAAAAGTAAGAGATATAAGATCAGATTCAATAATGTACCCTTTTTTCTTTATCATTCCTATGTCATGTCTATATCTCCTTTTTCTTTTCAAGTCTTTTCCCCCCTACATAGGAAAGATGGATAGAGAAAAGAAAAAGAGAAAAATCCCTGGCTCTAACCTCCTAAACCTTGTTAACAAGACCATTTAACAACTTGTAACCAATCCTCATTAATAACAACAAACATCTATAACCCATCAAATGACAAAATAAATAAATCACCCACCACACCTTCTGGGAATGGGGCATCACTCTCTTAAAATTACTTACTGATGATTTGGGATTTAGGAAAATTGTTTGGGGACCCAAATAAGAATGGGAAAATGGTTAAACAAGTTAATAGCAACATTTGTTTACCAGTGTTTTTGTGCTCACCTATTTAAATGTCCTGAGAAGTTTGTGCACAGAAGCTGAAGTTTGGGTGGGAAAGTTCGGGGATTTACTGAAGTACTGGCTGGAACAGTCTGTGAGGCTAGTCATTTTGAAGTTGTTCTGGATGTAATTTTTTTATGAAACAGCTATTGAGGCAGTCTATAAGGATGGATCATGTGGGCTACTTGTATTGTCTTCTTTGGTGTCTGGTCCCTTTTCGTCAGAATATTCAGTTGTCCAATTGAAGACAGATGCTCCAACGTTATAAAGAGAAACTGGGGACTGTCCAGGCAGCCACCTGTCGTTTCTTAGTTTTAGAAGCTGCTTGCTCTGCACTCCCTGTTTATTCAAATATATTTATCATTCTCAGGTCTCTAATGTAGTTGAAGACCAGATAGTTATAGTCTCACAGTTAAGTTTTAAGTTGTTTAGGGATTAAAAGGATGTTCTAAATCTAAGAAGATATTTTTAAGTTGGTAATGCAAGTTAGGATGGAATCTGAGTTAGATATAGAACTACAAACTCATCGAGATAGATAATAGGATATTATTATCAGTTGCCAAATACATATGGACTGGACATTTGGAATGTATTTTATACCTTACAATTTTCATAAGAAGGAAAACCAACTTGTAGAGGCTAAATTACACCTAAGAAAACACAAGTAATAAATAATCCCAGACCAACAAATCAAAATGGAGGTGGGGACACACACACAACAAGAACAAATAACAGGAGTCAACAAACACTACTCATTGATAACTGTCAACATCAGTGGTTTCAATTCCCTGATAAAAAGACAAAGATTAACAAAATGAATGAGAAAACAGGATCAACAAGTAATAAACTGAACCTCATGAAATGGAAAAGCTTCTTGTAGGGGTTAGATAAATTAGATTTAGAAAATACATAGGAGTTTCTGATACTGTCTTAATTCGGGGCATGAAGAGCATTATCAGCATGAAGTCAGGAAAAAACAGGAAAGACTCAATAGACTGAAAAACAAGTTTGAAGTCAGGAAAAACAGGAAAGACTCAATAGACTTGAAGAAACAAAGTATCTGGCCTGACATTGTTTTCAGCTGCTAAGTGGGCGGAGCCCAAATTAAGCTGAAACAGAGTCCATCCTATTTAAGGACAGTGCATGGAGCCCAGAAAGAGAAGAGGCCCCTGATGCTAGAGAGCTCCAAGAGTCCTGCTGAAAAAACTGCTGGCCATCATTTGATGGCCAGATTTCCCTGAAGCAGAAAGAAGCTGGTGAGCAAAGAAAGCCTGAGCAAGACACCAAAAGGCCAAGGACTAAACCCTGTGGCTCAGCTTTTGCCTAGAGGGGTTTGATCTGTCCGAACAGTGGCCTAAAGGAAATTGTGCCTGGCTTTAAGGACTGAGGCAGAGCAGCTGAGTTCCTGATTCAAAAGAAGTAAGTTGGCCTGCAGACGGCTGGGGTCTCCCACAGAGAAGAAAGCATGAAGCCTTATTTAAGGTGAGACTGCAATAACAAACTTACCCTGACGAACCTGCATCTGAGAGATCCAGAAAAAGGACTGCTAAGTGTGTTAAAGAATTTACAACAAAGACTGTGTTCCTGACGACTGAGGACCTGCCCCAGAGACTGTATCATTCTAAAAGGTTATGAAAGTAGTTGTTATAATTATCAATAGGTTTAGTGGATAGGTTAAAGGGGTTGTAGGAATTTATAGGATTAATAGTTAAGAAATTGTTGGTGTTTGTTATAAGTGAATTTAGTAATAAATAAATAAGTGTTAAATAATAATTTAAAAGATCGGTTACAGCTTCTGTGTATGTGTCGGTATCTGTATGTTTCTTGTGCTTTTCCTTTGGTTATCTTTTTTGTTTGTTTTCCCCTATTCTTGTTTGTTAATTTTCATTTTACCTTATTATTTTACCTTGTTATTAGTTTTTTCTTTTTAGATGCCAGTTTGTTTTCTAATGAGAAAGAACAAAAGGATGTGGATTGGGGTACATGGAGAAGTAGGAAGGATCTTGGAGAAGTTGGAGGAAAAACATAATCAGAATATATTGTATGAAGAAAATCTACTTTCAGTTAAAAAAAAATCTTGCTATAAATTACATCCTTCTTAAAATAATTTAAGAAGGGACAAGATCACACATATACACAGACATGTGCATGCACACACACAGGCACACACATACTATAAACATACCTGACAGCCCCCACTCCATGTTTAAATCTAAAGCACATACTGTACCATCTCTACTTAATGAGCACACTAACTCTGCTTCATTCTGAATAATGCTCATTGTCTTTGAGGTGTAGTGAATATATGGCTTTATCTGAGCTGAGGTCCCTAAGTAGAGGAATGTATTGCGCCACTGTCCAGAAAGCACAAGGCTTGATATTTCATCCTCTGTGTCTCATAAATCAGGGAGGGTGTATGCATAAAATCCCAGCACTTGTGAAGTTAAGACAGAGCATTAAGGCCGGGCGGTGGTGGCGCACGCCTTTAATCCCAGCACTTGGGAGGCAGAGGCAGGCGGATCTTTGTGAGTTCGAGGCCAGCCTGGTCTACAAAGCGAGTCCAGGACAGCCAGAGATATTCAGAGAAACCCTGTCTCAAAAAACCAAAAAAAAAAAAAAAAAAAAAGACAGAGCATTAAGCTCACCCTCATTTATGCAGACAATCTGAAGACAGCTTAGGATCCATGTGACCATGCCAAACACACACAAAATATTTTTCTAAGTAAAAAGAATTTAATTTTGTATATGTTAAGGACATCCAGGAAGCTATATTTGAAACACAAAAAAACATGGTTCTGAAGGCACTTTTACTGTATTTTACCAACAAATGGCTTTGAGATTCCACCTCATCCTAGTCAGAATAACTAATATGAGCACTAATAGCAATAAATGCTAGGGTGGACATCAAGAAAGAGGAACTTTATACACTGATGATGGCCTGTGAACTGGTTGTAGCCCCTATGGAAATCAACATGGAGTTTCCTCAAAAATATAAATATAGACCTGGGTATATCATTCCTGGTTATATGCCCAATGGACGTTAAGAAAACATACTAGAGATATTTATTTGTGCATATATGTTTCTTGCAGTATGGGTTGCAATAATCAAATTGTAGAATCATCTCTGGTATCTGTTGACAGAGGAATGAATATAGAAACTATGACACACATATACAATGGAATTTATTCAGTCATAAAGAAGAATGAAGTCATAGTAAAGACAACTAGAAATGACCATGTTAAGCAAAACAAATCACATTTTCTTTCATTTGTGGATCCTATATTTTATAAAGATACATTAAAAACATTTCTATGTATGACCTGAAAGTAGAAGTGATATTGTCTGGGGAACAACAGGGAATAAAAGGGGGAAGTAAAGGGGGAAATGAGTATGGAATAAATATGGGCAAAGTGCACAACGCATCAATGAAATTAGGTAAAAATTCTTGTACAGTGAAAGGAATGTTGCAGAACTTTAAATATATTTCAGAGCAAGAAACATGAATTCCTTTCTCTGCTTATTTTTGATTGCTACTCCAAAGATTCTCTTTTTTTGTAAGCAATGTGTAATAAACTCTACTGAGTCATGGGACATTACTAAGATTGCATTATACTGGCAGTATTAGCTGATTTTGTGTCTGCTGGGATAGCCACTATGCATTCTAGGTTGGCCTTGATCATCTAGCCTCCAGCCTCAGCCTTATAAGTATTAGCATTATAAGCATGTGCAACCATACTCCTAGCAAAATCAGTTGTTCACTAGAAGTTAGAGGCTTAATATTTATTATCTTCTGGATACCACCATAGTAATAATTACAATACTAAATGATTAGTCAAATATGGGAGGATATCAAGGAAATGTGTGCAGATTCAGCCATCCTGTTTCTAGGGTGGACAAGGGTTGAGCCAACACTGTGAGGTAGTTGTGGGCAGTGTTTATGTACCCATTCTCTGTATATGTGTGTGTGCATGATTGTGTGAGTGTATGCGTGTGTGCATGCATCCGTGTGTGTGTGTGTGTGTATGTGTGTGTGCATGTGTGTGTGTGCATGTGCATGCATGAGCGCACGTGTGTTGGTGGTGGTCAGCACTGATGTACCAGGCTGGGGTATCACTCTTAAAAAAAGCAAAATCGCCTGATTCACGTAAAAACTGGAAACACAAATTCCATGAGAGAGAACCTATTTTTCTTTTTACCTGCATTCTGCGCCCTTGTTTACAGGATTCCCTTTGGTCCAGAAAGGTCTGAGATCTTTCATGTCTTCACCTAGTCTGGTACTGCCCGACTTCAACATTTCAGCATAAACCTTGGAGCGGCACTGCCATCCTCCCCAGTTCCCCAGGCTAGGACATCTTGAAAGTGAAGCTGTTTACTTATTCTGACACCCACTGCCTTCTGCAGGAGCTACCTCACAGACTGGTTTCTCCCTCCTCAGTCTGTCTCAAAGGATGCCACATCTTCATTTTGAATGCTAGACATCCCATGTGAAACAAAGAAGGTAAAGTGGTAAACAGAATTCCTAGAATAACCTCTCTTCACAGGGAGAGGGTTAGGGTGAGAATGCAGGCATGAGGTTAGGGATATAGTTCCGTGGCACACACTAGCCCTAACATGTAGGAAGTCCTGAACTGAAGCTCCCACGGCAAAGAAAAAGGTCTGAGTTTTACTTGCGGAGAGTTGGCTATTTTAATTTAGCACTTTGGCTTCATTTCTATCAAATCCTTATGTTTCCAACTCTCTGGGTTGTGAATAAAACAGAGGCACACTTTACAGGAAGAAAACCCTATATTCTTGTGCTCTAGCATAAGGAACCATTGCAAGGAGAGAGAAAATCCCAACTGACTGAAGTGAGAGAAAGACCACATTTCCCAGGTGGGCAGGGGCCTGCTCTCCTGGGTCCTCATCACACACAGATGTGGCACAGCGCCCTTCAATCATGGCTTTGTGTATTGCGCATCTTACTAAAAAGACAAATTCTGGAATTGGGGTGTGACTTTTCTTACTACAATACAGTAAATGTCATTACAGAATATTGTAGTGACTATTATACACCTGAGCATCTCGCCCCACTGACCTTTACACCCCACCTTATTTTAGATAAGATTTTAAATGTCTCTTAGTATATTTAACCAGAGAAGCTAAATTATTTCAAAGTGATGTTGGATTAATAACTTGCTTTAACAAAAGCTGTATTTTTTTTCTTTGTGTTTGCTTTTCCTAGTCTTCTGTTTCCTAGCAGGCTGGTTCAGCCATAGCTTTTTTAAAGGCTGGTTAAAGATATTCTGCTCTGCTCTTTCTTTGTCTCCTCATATGTTAAATCCCTTAATTTGGAACCCTCACCAACTGTTTCATTATAATTCTCATTTAAAATAATTTATACATAGTCAAAAAGGAAGGGAATGACTGACAACCAAATTATTTGTAGACTGTATGAGTAAATGAGTGACTCAACCAATAGTAAAGTCCAGGAAATGAAGATGCCTTGGTACAGTAGGACATGTATATAAGAGCATGCACTCCTGCTTGATAAGGATCTTGAGAAAAGAAGAGGAGAGGAGCCCTGGCAAGGGTAAGGATGGCCACACACGGACAACTGACTCTGACATTTAGACCTAGTCCTGAAACAATCACCTTATCTCCAAGGCAACTGGATATCAGAAAACAGTAAAGAAGTAAAAAAAATGGCTTCCCTCCTAGCCGACCCCTCCCTGGAGACTGAACAGCAGGAAAGATTCTATTTCCCTATTTTTCTTACCATCTCCACTTCAGAGACTGGCCTAATCCCTTTTAAATTAGAATATAGATTTAGCCAGTGGACACAAGGCAAGCAAGCTGTGGTGTTGCTCGATGAACATAACCTTCAATACTAGGTTTACATGTAAAGGGCACACTGGAGAGAGAAAAATCTCCGTGGCATTTCAGGGAATATCAATTGATCTAGTCAAAGAATATTAACCATATGTGCCGGCCAGGGAAAGAGGCCCAAGGCTCATTTTAATTCACTTCTCCAAGAGATATACTTTCTTTTAATTTTATAAACTTAGTCATTTAAAAACAACTTGCAAATAAATAAATACATCATATACCAAATTAACTAGACTCAAAAGTCTATACAACTCAATTAAATTTATAGTTAGAACAGGCACTGGGAATTGAAGCTGTGGAACTTCATATTAAATTTATGCATTTATTATCAAAAATATTTTATGCACTTATCCACCACCCAAACAAACAAAGACAATCCATGACAGAAGTAGAACTAGAAAGAGGCTTATCTTTACATCCTCTCTCATAAGCTGTGCCCATTGCCTACATCAATCCCTCCTCAACCCTTGAATCTAATCTTTTTCTCATTTCTTCATGTTTCTGTGAGATCTTCTTGTGACTGCAACTCTACCTAAAATTTTCATAACCCACTTTTATAACACAGTTATTTACTCCATTTTATTTACAATGTATTATTTATGAACTGGATATCTGAATATTCTCAGTACATAATCAGCAATGACAAACATCACCTTCTGTGTCCCACTGGTCTTGGTAGGTTAGGGTTGGTCCAACTAAGATACAATCTGTTCCAATTCACTTTTCCATCTGCCAGGCATCCACACATTTCATTAGTTGAAGGTGGAAATTTAACCACTTCCACTCTACAGCTCAACCTAATCCAACTTTTAATTCTACAGTATTATCTTTGCAATAACAATCTTTACAATAATGACTTGACCAAGCAGGTAACCCCTGTTTCTACAATATTACTCTATAACATTAGTGTAATTTCTGAAAGAGGTTGGCAAGATCAGCTTTCCTTCAGTCTCATCAATAAACATTGCCAGTATGCTTTGCTGGATCCTGGGGGTCTTTCTTTCTCTATGCTGAGTAACACCTACCCTAGTGCTGCCTAAATAAATCCTAACCCCTTTGCTTTAGGAACATGTTGTCTTCCATTAAAAAAAAAAAAAAAGAAAAGGAATTTTACAGATATGTGACAGACAAGGATCTTGACATAGGGAGTTTAACCCAAATTGTCCAGGTGGCCTCAAAATAAGTCACAGGGACCTTTTCCCAAGAGGATGCCAGGGACAGAGAAGTTGTGACATCAAAAATGGAAGTTAACGTGATGCTCTACAGTCCTGAAGCCAAGGAATCCAGGCAACCTCTAAAGGCTACAAAAGTCCAGGGAAGAGATTCCTCCTGAGACTTCCTAAATGTCACTAACCCTAAATCCCCTTTACTTCTCTCCAGTGAGACTAATTTCAGAATTCTGGCATTCCGAAGAATAAGATAATAAATCTAAGTCATTTTAAGTCAAAGTTTGGATATTTATGGATATGACTATAGGAAGGCCAAACACTCCTTCAGAGGCATAAGAGATGGCTTGTAAGTGACAAGACAATAGTAAACACCAGAGGTTAGACTGTTGATTTTCTCTAGAATCCAAAATAAACTTCAATTTTTATAATGTAAACTATGCCTGGAATGACTCTTCAAAACAACTTTTATCTGGGTAGAAAAGCCTATTAGTAAAGCTCCCACTTTTCACATCACATATAATAGCTTCCCAATTCCAATATCTTCATCCTTTCTATGGTGGGGGTATGGGGGGCTTGGAGAAGAAACTATAGACTCATTGCTTGTGTTCTCTAATAGCAATCTGCCTTTAGTTCCACTAAAGAAAACAATGACCTGTTTTCATTTCCTTGGCAATGTGAAATGCTAAGTAGGACAATCCTATTAACCCTCCCCATCCCACCAGCTTTTAACACCAATGTACAATTTGTCACTTCCTAGTGTCATCATGTTATAACCAGATTACACAATACCATAATACTCATTGATGAGATTATAATGTGGTGTTTCTCCCATCATACAAACAAGACACAACGTAGTCTGACTTTCTTCATTTCTGGGCAAAATTCACAGCAATAGTATACATAGCCTTTAATGACCATTTCTATTATCTGCATACATTTGTCTCCTAAAAATAAGAGAATATTGAAAAGACAGAAAATCTGACAAGAAATGTCTTTGACCTTTGACCTATGCCTTTAGGAACTGGCTTAAATATGACAACAATATGACCCACACTTTATATGTAACAGTTTTGGGAAACTAAAGCAGTCACAGAACACAGTAATTTGTGGAATATAGCTCTAGATGATCAGCATATCTCAGGAGAAAAATAATTCAGAGAACTGCATTAACTAGCCTGTTACAGGCAAACACATTCCCAGATCCTAAATGATAGTCATGAAGAGTGGAGAAGACAGCACGCACATAGGACAGTAGCTACTAAAATCCCCTTACAGCCATGTTTACTAAAGGCTTTATCCCTGTAGTGGTTACATAAAAGCTGGATGTGCTAACAGTAATGGTGGCACGTGGTGGAGTGGGCCAGGGACCAAGTTTCTCACCCTGCCATTTCTGCTAACAAGGTAGAGGCTGAGTCAGGTGATCCAGCCAGCCCCTCTTTGGGCTTTTCTGTAAAATGAAAGTAGACTACATGGTCCCTAGTATCACTATGAGTTTACAAATGCTATTCCTCTTCTGTAAAGGTTGAAATGGTGGATGGAAACTCATCAAAATATTATGAAAATATGTGTGAATAAAATAATAAATAGAAGATGTGGCCTGAATGTGAAGCCACACACTTCTAATTCTACCACTAAGGAAGCCCAGGCAGAAGGATCATGAGTCTGAGACTGGACTAGGCTATACAACTGAGACCCTTTCTCAAAACAAAGAAATAAACTACATATATGGCCTACACCATCATCTATATCCCAGGAAGGTTCTTCAAATTTCTCAGAGGTCTTTTCTCTGGTGGCTGATTTGTGTCTTCCTTTCTTTGTCTTGCTATGTAGTCCAGGGTTGCCTATGCTTCCGGCTCCTGTGTGAACCAGGGTAGTCTTCACTGTATCCTTGTATTCTTCACTCCCTGCTCAGGAGCTTCCTCGCTGTGTCCAGTCACTAAAGGAGACCTGGGACAGAATGTAGATCTTGTCCCCAGGGGACAGATTGTAGATCTTGCCCCAGTGGTTAAAATAGCAAAGTTCAAGTGCCACACCACAAAACTCTGGCATGATTTCTTCTTTTTCCTATGAAATTTTGGAGGCTATAGCATTGACAGAATACAAGAAATCTGAGGACATAATTCTAGATGATTACATGTTTATTAAACAACCTGGGGGAAAATTAATTCAGTGTTTCATTAACTAGCATGTTATAGCCAAGCATATTCCCAGACCCTGAATGACAGGAACAAAGGAAACTAAACAAGGTGACTAAGATGGTCAACGTTAAGTTTCATTTTGCTTTCATATCTTACTTTTGTGAACTGTGGGAAGCTCATGAAGAAGGCCTTAAGAAAGGGCCTTGAAACGCATTCACTTATAACTGGATTTTAGCCATATAGTACAGGATAACTATCCTACACCAACAGACTGAAAGGAACAGGAACATGGACTTTGTTACTTGTTAGTGGGACACTTTGCCATACTGAAGCTAGGCCCCCAGTGCAAGAGTAAGCTCGTAGCTCTCATATGACTGATGAACTGAGGAGGGCTGAGATGTAGGGGCACCCCCCACCAGAGGAATAGGATAGGTGGGAGAGGGGGTAGAGGGTAGGAGGGTGGGATTGAGAAGGGTGGAGGGAAGGGGCTGTGATGGAGATGTAACTTGAAGTAATAAATAAACATAATAAAAAAAGAAAAGAAAAAGAAAAGGCCTTTAAGTAGTGGGGTTAGCATGGCCTAAGTGGACTCCAAACCCAGAATGTACAGCCAGCTTCTTTCTATAGACTTAAAAACACCTTTAAAATCACAGAGAATTTCAGATATAGAAAAATGAAGCAACTGATTAAAACTGTCATTTGCAATTTTGAGGTGCTAGAAATATTTCCCAGAAGGGTGTTTAAATTGTTTTGGTCTTTTGTGTGGGAAAGAGTAACATTTCCTATCATGTGACTTTATGTGCATCAACACTAGAATTAATGTGGACGTAGCTGGTAGTTTGCCTTCCACAGTACTTTTTGTTCTAATTAACTCTTCTGGGAGCACCCACAGAGATGAGAGTTTTGAAAGAGCCACATGCATGGCAAGTTGGTGAAGAGTAGGCTATTGTCACATGGGATTTGTCAGCAGCTTCTCTAAGTGCATTCTTTAAGGAATGGCTTGGATGGGTAATACAGCCCCAGGCTTGTGATGTAGCCTTATTTCAGTGAGTTTCCTCACTTCCCTTGGTGCCTTCTGCTCATCACAAGCTATGGACACTACACAATGCTGCGAGAGGTTACAACTCCACTGATCTACACACCCCACCACCTACCACACCCACACAAATACCATGATGCCTGATGAACTCATACCACCAAGATGGACGCTATCTGTTTCTCATTTCTACAATAGAATCTGTTGTGTGGCCTGTTGTTTTCTATTAGCCCACCTAGCTGGAAAGCAAGGAAAGCTCTTAATTAAAGTATCTTCTTTAACTGACATGCAGACCACAGTGAAGTCCATTATTAGCCTGCACATTTCAATTTCTTACAAGACAACACTAATAAATATCAACAACTTATCCTTTGGATTTTTCCCAACTCCACCTTAAAGGCCCGTGCTAATCTTTTGTCCACACTTAACAACGTTCTTTAAAAAAATAGCAGCAGATAATAATCGATAACTATGAAAGACATTTTCTCCTGGCCTGCCTACTCACCCAGCTCTGAGTTAATTGAAAGCCCCTAGTAATTACTGTTCTTGGGTTATTTCCTTTCTCTCTTCTTGGGAGATGAAAATGTATCATGCCTCTATTTATTCTCAAAAGCCAGTACACACATCTGTCTCACAGTAATAGATTGTATTCCTTGGGTAATAACCCCTTAAAATAGCACACTAGATCACTTTCAAAATCCTGATGTCTTCCCTTTTGTTTGAATCATTAAGCTCTGAAATGTATACTCTGCCTCTGGTCATTTAAATCCTGAAGAAAGTGTCCTTTCAAAGTCTAGGTGCTAACTAGCAATGACACCCATATTTGCTGCCCAACTAGTTTCTAATTCTGGCGTATTTTTGGCTTTACAGTCTTCTTGCTCTGGACCCTTCTTCCTGGTGGTTGTTTCCTTTAGCAATCCGTATATGAGCTTTTTAAACCATCATTTTAACTCTTACCCTAACAACTGCACTGTTGTTTTTAGAGAAAAAGTAATTCATCGATGTTGTAAAACATTTGAAAGACACAGAAAATCACTACAAAGAAAAAGCACCTTCTTATGGTCCCAAGAGAATCATGTGTTTCATGGTGTTCATTGTGGGTTGAGTGGACTGTAATTCTTTCTGGCTTTCAGGCATTTATTCTAACTTTCAAACAACATGCTTTTTTCCTTATTATGGAAATAGCAGTCAGTGCCCACCCTTCTCTTTCCAGGATGTAATGTATGCAAATTGCAATGTAAGAATAAGGAGCTAGGGAGATGACTCAGTCTGTAAAGTAACAGCCACAGAAGCATGAGGATCTGAGTTCATATCCCCAGCACCCATGTAAAGGCTAGGTAGGTATAGCATCCTATGTCTGTCTGTGATACCAGCATTGGGAGACAGCGAGAGCTAGCTGCCTGAGCTCACTGACCAGCCTCCCCAATTAAATCTATGTGCTTCAGCTTCAGTGAGCAGCCCTGTCTTAAAAAACAAGGTGGAAAAAAACCAAGCAAGGCAGCAGACATTGACCTCTAACCTGCACAGGCTCACACACTGAGTGAAAAGTAGGTTTTGCTGCTATTCCACAGAGCCCAGGATTTACCATGTACTTGTTCTAATAATTTCACAGAAGTTCAAGCCTCTGGCTCGATAATGTTCCTATTGCCAGTGTCAGACAAATAGTGCTGAGTGTAAGGGTATGCCCAGCTTTCTTTACCTAACATAATTGTATCTTCTGCTAAACAAAACATACATTGAGTGAAAGGAAGCGTTAAACAAAGCCTGTGGTCTAAGCAAAATGAGATTTCCATCAGATGACTTTCAAGTCTGTGTCCTATTCTAAGAAAGTAAAATTTAGATTGTTGTCATATGGGCATGAATGGAAAACATCTCAGCAGACCCTTTAACACACTTAGGTATTAGAAATTAACATAGCCGGGCAGTGGTGGCACACGCCTTTAATCCCAGCACTTGGGAGGCAGAGGCAGGTGGATCTTTGTGAGTTCGAGGCCAGCCTGGTCTACAAAGTGAGTCCAGGACAGCCAGGGCTACACAGAGAAACCCTCGAAAAAAAAAAAAAAAAGAAAGAAATTAACATTACAAACTGGGTCAGGTAGCACAGGCCTGTAATTCCAGCTATATGGGGGCTGAGGCAGAAGGATCATGAGTTCAAACCTAAGCTGTGCTATAGAGAGAATTCAAGGCCAACCTGGGCAATTTAGTGACATTCCACCTCAAACCTTTCAAAAGGAACAAGGGGTGGCCTGGCTGGGGATACAGCCTAGAGCCCTTTCTAAGAAAAAGAGAGAGGTGGAGATGGAGAGAAACAGAGGGAAAGAGAGAGGAGGGAGAGAAGGAGAGAGAGAGAGAGAGAGAGAGAGAGAGAGAGAATACTTCTACCTCTTTGAGCCATCCCTTAATACGGAACATTTCCAAGACTGAATTGAACAGTCCAACGTCACTGGGAAAAACAACTTTAGGGAGGAAAGTGTCATTCTAGCCCATGACTGCAGAGAGTTCCAGAGCATCACAGTGACAGCTGGTGACAGCTCAGTTCTATGAGGAGGAGGGTCACACAGTGGTGGGTCAGGGAGCAGAGAGAGCAACACTGGAAATAGGGGCGTGACTATCACCTTCAAAGGCACACCCTAGAGACCTTCTTCTCTCAGGTAGACACCCCAATCAAAGGGGTCCACAGCCTCCTAAAACAACACAGCCAGTGGGAAACAAGTGTCCAAATGTGAACCGGGGGGGGGGGGGGGGGGGGTGCATAAGGTTCATTGAATGCTGAGGGACTATTTAGTGCAGTTTACCATGTTGATGAGGTGAAGCATCACATGTTCAGGAATTTTCAGAGGTAAATGAAACTAATTTTTTTACCTAATTGATGGTCAAATAATAAGCAGATTGCTGAACCCTGATGAGGCTTCTGGCTTCTTTAATTTTGTTCAACCGTCTTAAAACTGAATAAAAAGAAAGAGCAGTCTGTGTGTTCTGCACAGGCAATTCAGCTGATGTCCTTTTATATTCTAGACCATCCATGGGATTAGTACACTAGCTCCTTGTTCTTTGATAAAGTTTTTAAATCTTCTTTAATTCCCTGAACATTCCAGACAAAAGTCACTTAAAGGACTCTTCTAACTACAACTCCTCTGTTTAACACAAATATTAACGGCTTGTTTCTTGGGGTCCTCTTGAAATGGATGAACCCTGCTGATGAGCTTTTCATATTATGAGGAATTCATACTTCTGGTGTCTGTTTAAAACCCGTGCTCATGTTCAGTCCTAAGAGCTCCAGCAAAACAAAGGAAACATAAAGTCTTAACTCCAAAAAGCTCTGGCAACCAGGGTCTGAGCAGCTGTGATTCTGAGGGAAAACTTCCTGGAAGAAAGCGCCCTGTCACCATAGACTTCTCCTTCAAGGCATTTTCAAGATTACTGTGTCCAGGCAGAATGAGCACCTGCTGTGAACATCAATCTCTCTAGCAAGAGAGGAAAAAACAGAAGTCAATGCTACTAAGGCAGGCACCACATGAGAGCCTGGGACCTAAACGTGAATTTTACCAAAGGCAGTTCTGATTTCTGAACTGCACATGTGTGAAATAAAATGAAGCCAGTTATATATAGAATGATAATCCATTATGATAATGTTGGATTTATTCCAAAAGTTCAAGGTTAGTTTTACATTCAGTGTGCAGTGGAATCAAATTGAAGACCCAGAAATAAACCCACACACCTATGGTCACTTAATTTTTGACAAAGAAGCCAAACCTTACAATGAAAAAAAGGAAAGAATCTTTAACAAATGGTGCTGGTCTAACTGGATGTCAACATGTGGAAGAATGAAATTAGACTCATACTTACCACCTTGCACAAAACTTAAGTCCAAATGGATCAAAGACCTTAACATAAAACCAAACACATTAACTCTAATAGAAAGAGAAAGTAGGGAAAAGCCTCAAACTCATTAGCACAGGTGACAACTTCCTGAACAGAACACCAATAGCTCAGGCTTTAAGACCAACAATCAATAAATGGGACCTTATGGTACTGAAAAGCTTCTGTAAGGCAAAGGACACTGTCACTAGAACAAAACGACAACCTACAGACTGGGAAAAAATCTTCACCAACCCCACATCTGAAAGAGGGCTAATATACAAAATATATAAAGAACTCAAGAAATTACCAACAAAACCAAATGATCCAGCCAAAAATGGGGTACAGAGCTAAACCAAGAACTCACAAAAGAGGAATCTCTAATAGCCGAGAGACACTTGAAGAAATGCTCAACATCTTTAATCATCAGAGAAATCCAACTCAAGATGACTCTGAGTTTCCATCTCACACCAATTAGAATGGCTAAGTTCAAAAGCTCAAATGACTCACATGCTGGCGAGGAAGTGGAGAAACGAGAACACTCCTCTATTGCTGGTGGGAGTGCAAACTTGTACAACCACTATGGAAATCTTAGAAAACTTGGAATAGCTCTACCTCAAGACCCAGCCATACCACTCCTGGGCACATATCCAGAAGATTCCTCACAAAATCACAAGGACATCTCCTCAAGTATGTTCATTGCAGCTTTATTTGTAATAGCTAGAAACTGGAAACAACCCAGATGTCCTTCAACTGAGGAATGGATAAAAAAACTATGGTATATTTACACAATGAAATACTACTCAGCTACCAGAAACAAGGAAATCATGCAATTTTCAACCAAATGGATGGAACTAGAAAAGCTGATCCTGAGTGAGCTAACCCAGACCCAGAAAGATACACATGGTATGGTATTCACTTATAACTGGATTTTAGTCATAAAGTACAGGAAAGCTATCCTACAATAAACAGACTGAAAGGAACAGGAACATGGGCTTTGTTACCTATTAGTGGGACACTTTGTCCTAGTGGAGCTACCATGTAGGCCCCAGTGTAAGAGGAAGCTCTTAACCCTCATATGACTGCTGAACTGAGGGGGCTGAGATGTGGAGACATCCTATACTGGAGGAGTAGGATAGGAGGGAGAGGGGCAGAGGGTAGGAGGGTGGGATCAGAGGGGTGGAGGGAGGAGGCTGTGATGAAGATGTGACTTGAATTAACAAATAAATGTTTAAATTTAAAAAATAAAAAAGAAGTGAACATATTATCTGAGATGATGAAATTGTTTCTAAAAATTCTGAAAAAATAAAAAACTATTAGAATTAAACATCAAGTTCATTATCCTATACCAACAAACCACATGACAACAATAAAATAAATAAACAAATTAATGAAAGGTGGTCTAATGGCACCAACACTTAAGAACTGGAAAGGAATGCAGCAAAGCATGTGTTAGACCCTAACAGGAAGTCACACTGTGTCACCAAAAGAGGCTGAAGAAAATCAAAGTCAATATGAAAGACTTACAGGGTTCTTTTTATTTTAACTTGGAATGTACTTATAATCTCATGTTATAATTTATATAAATGTGAGGAATAACTAAGACAATTGAGAGAAAGTGGGAGGGTTAATACAAAACATTATCAAAGCTCTGATATATTGACACAAAGACAAGAAACAAGCAAGTGGATAGTATTGACCAGAGACTGAGAGATCAATCGAATTGATCCCAAAGTATGTAACATAGAAAGTATAATCAGGAGAACATATGGAGAATTAGACACATTTTACTGTGTTTCATATATGCACAAAAATAAACTGCATGTGAGTCAAAAGGTAGCAGAAAAGTCTATGTCAGTCACAGCACACATAAGAAAATATAAAGGAAAATCTCTTGAAACAAGATATAATAACCAGAATGAGAACATTTCAATATCTACCCTTGACAAGGGACATATGAGCAGAATATATCCAATAAATCAGTAATGACAAGAAAATATATTTTGAAAAATAACTGGAGATTTTAGAATAAATTTCAAAAGTAAAGATACCCAAAAGATGATCAGCCTCATTAGTAATCAAGGAAATTAAAACTGAAGCTAAAATAAATTAGCAGTACATACTGCATAAACTATAATTACAATGAACAACATCACACATTGCCAATCCCATGAAGCAAGTATCACAATTGCATATGATGGGTAGAAATACTTTTCCATATAATTACCTTGCAAACCTCTTTAAAGTATCATTAAGAGATTATTTTCACACTCTGTGACTCAGCGGAGTACACACCAGACAGAAATATATATGGTACTCATTTTTTAAAATGTATGAAAATCCTCCTGGCTGCATTACTCATGGACATAAACAATCTAAATGCACTTCATAATAGATTATATACATTCTGACATATTCCCCAAACAGAATTCTATATGAAAATGAACTGTTCTTGTTGGGTACAACAGGAATAAATCCCATATTATATATTATTGAGGAAAAGAAGCCAGGTGCTTAGGGTTTGTGCTATATAACTCAAGAATATAACACTCAATACAAGAAAAAAGTATTTACTGTTAGAAAGGTAGTACCCCTGAAAGGTATGATATTCTGTGCTGGGACCATGGGCAATGGTGGCCTGCACCTGCCTGTAAATGGTGGGGACTTAGATGTGCTCATGTCACAAAAGCTCAACAGATGACAAATAAGATGTGTGCCAATATAGATCAGTTTACTCGATCCATGTGATTCTTAGATTTTAAATACTATAAAAATAGTGAGTGAGGAGCGAAGATGGCGGCGACCTACACTGACGCATTCTGAACGCGGGGAAAAAAGAGCCATAAAAAACACAGAGATATTGGGCACTGTGCAAAAACCGGAGGGGCTAGACGCCCCCCCCCCCCGAACACTCACAGCTCCCAAGGGACTGTTAAAAATCCCAGGGCAAGTCTCTCCCCATCTCTCACAGACATGGAGGCCACTAAACGCGGGATTCGGGAACTCCCATTTGGTGAGGCGCCTGGTAAGATCGATCCCAACTTACAGCAGGCAGAATCAGGGTCCATTTGGCCAAAGATCGCTGTCCTATTGGGCTCCTCACACATCAGGTTGAACTTATACCCACTTAGAAAAGGTTGCGAGATAGTGGAAGGCTTAGCAAGGAACAAACAGGGGGCTCAGCGGGTGGTCCGCAGCTGCTCGTGAAGCAGGAGGGCGGGAGGTTCCGAGAGAGCGCAGGAAGCAGGGAACACAAAAGCAGGCGGGAGGGGCCAAATCTCGCACACACACTATAGCGCAGCTGGGGAGAGAGTACGGCGGGCAGGGACAAATCCCCGCCAGTCCACGGCAGGTCATCTGGGGAGAGAGACAGGCGTGGGTGGGGCCAGGGGTCCATGCACCCACGGCAGAGCTGCTGGGACGAGAGGTGCACTCAGGCAGCCAGAGGATCCGGGGCTTGGGGTACCCACGGGACCCGTGGCGGCGCAGACAAGAAGGGAATTAGGCACAGGGTCCAGCCCTGTGGCGAGAAGACTAGAGAGAAACCAGAAATCAGGACCATAGCTGTATCCTGGAAAATCCAGACATATCAGGTGTGGAGCCAGACCCTGTCAGCCTCCGGGACGACAAACAAAGCCCACAGAATCTGTGCCTGGGCAAACAGGCCCGTACCATCAGAACCATTACAGGCTGATAACTCAAAGTGCAACATAGAGAAGTCTGAATTGGGAGCAGTGAAACAATCCTGGTCCATTATTCACAACCTGGGAATAGACTGCACCAGATCACAGTGCCTCTGGCCATTAAAACCACAGTGACCTTGAAATCCCCCTGTAAGCAACGACAGATAGCCAAGTAACTCGTCCCCTGCACCAAATCATCCACTGTGGTTCCAAGCACAGAAAACAGACAGCTAAAGGCATCCAATGGCGAAAGGTCAAAAAAAAATAGAAATCAAGGAATTATGACTCCAACAAAGCAGAACCACCCTAGCTCATCCAATTTGGATGACCACACACCAACAGAAACACATGAAAACATTGACAATTCTGCAGTATGGAAAGTGATAGAGTCCCTGCAAGAAGAACTTAAATCTATGAAGGAATTCAAAGAAACCACAATTCTACAAATCAAAACAAGGAACAACACCATTAAAGAGCTCCAAGCCAAGGTGACAGAGCTTGAACAGGAAAAGGAAAAAGCCATGAAAGATTTTCATACAAAAACAAGCAAGCTGGAGAAGGAAATGTACAAAACGAACAAAACCATACAAGACATGAAAATAGAAATAGAAACAATAAAGAAAACACAGTCAGAGTTAAAATAGGAAGTGGAGAACCAAGGGAAGAGAACAGGAACTATGGATGTGAGTATCAACAATAGGATGCAAGAGATGGAAGACAGGATCTCAGGCATGGAAGATTCAGTGGAAGAAATCAGTACAACATCCAAAGAAAATGAGAAGGCTAAAAAATCTCTCACCCACAACATCCAAGAAATCAAGGACTCAATGAAAAGACGGAACCTAAGAATTATAGGTATAGAGGAAAGAGAGGACTCCCGACTCCAAGGTCCAGGA
>CAJQZJ010034255.1:3301026-3372573 GCA_907164525.1 Lophiomys imhausi
AGGATGCACATGGCATCTATTCACTTATAGTAGGATTTTAACTATATCGTACAGGATATCTGTACTACAACCAACACACCAAAAGGAACATGGACATAATTTTTTTTTATCTTTTTCTTTTTCCTTCTTTTTTCTTTTTCCTTTTCCCTTCTCTTTTTCCTCTCTTTTTTTTTGTTGATATTCTTTGTTTTTGTGTGTTTGTGTGTTTGTTGATCTTTTTTTTTAGTATTCCCCCTGTAGCAAGGAGACACCTTTCACTGGCAGTACTGCCTCATAGGCCCCCGGTGAATGAAGAGGCTCTTGGCCCTCATATGAATTCTGATCTGTGGTGAGAGACTGTTAGGCAGGGACACTCCACCCCAGAGGAACTAGACGGAAGGGTCAGGGGGTAGAGCATGGGAGGGTGGGGCTGGGAAGCGGGAAAAGAGGACAATATGATAAGGATGTAACCTGAAGCAACCAACCAATAAATTTATTAACTAAAAAAAAAAGGCAGGGGGCAGGGCTGAAACACTGTGAATGGAATAGAGGATACAGCCATTCGGCCTGGTTTTGCAGACCTCCAGGTGTAGAGAAGACGTGGAACTAAGGTAAAATACAAGAGAATTGTGGTATTGGCCCATGCCTTTGACTTCAGTGGAGACAGGGGGTGGGGGGAGGGCACCGTAGAGTTGGTGGTCTTATGTATTCTGGAGTCATACGGAGCGGGGTGGTGAGGATGCATACTCTTGGTCCCACCATTCAAGAAGAGTACACCCTTTTTCCCTGCTCCCAGTACACTGGAGACAGAAACGGGCAGATCCTGGAGCTCAGGGTCAGCCTGATGCAGGGCAAACTCTAAATAGAGAAAGACTTCGATCCAGGAGTGGTGGAACACATCTTTGATCCCTTCAGATGGGAAACACAGGTCCCTGATCCCAATAATTAGAGTTCAGAGACACACACATGGGATTTGGAGGGACCTAGGTTTGGAGGCTACTTACAAAAGGCCTTCTCGATGCAGGCAGATTGTCCTTTGGGATCTCAAAATATATACACTAGAGCTGGTTTAGCTCCAAGGTGACAGAATGATTTCTTCTTTAACCCGGACTGAAAGATAACGCTTTGTATGTTGTCAGAAGGCCAAATTTGCTTCAGGAAAAGTACTACCTAGCCCCCCCCCACCCTCCCCCCAAAAAAAGAGAGGGCAATTGTCCTAGGGTTGGGATTGGGGCAGGGCTCTGTTCTTAACGTTCCAGGAGAATCGAAGTGTCCGTTAGGGGAGCCCGGGAACGGCTGGACAGCGGAAACCTCAGCAGAGAGCAGAATCAGGCACCAAGGAGGACGAGTGACCCAGTTGATTCTGCCTGGCAGACTTCCTCAATAGCTGCCTCCATTGGGGGCCTGCAACCACCACAGCAATCCAATGTCACTGGGACCACTCAGCTCTACACAATGCCCCAGCAGGAACCTCAGTGAAGCCTGCAAGATCAGCTTCTGCCTACAAACTCCTTAGGTCATCTTAACAGCTGAGAACAGAAGGACTGAACATAAAAGGAGTGTACTAACATTTTTAACCACTTTTTTCATTTGGGTTCAGGCCCCAAACAGGTCTACTACGACCCAAATCAGCAGGAAGTCACTTTAAGAGAGCGACGTCCCATGCCCAGAGGGTGGGGAAGGTGTTTCTCCGCCCTTCTTTTTGGTTATTTGAAGGATAACTGAAAACTCTGATATGTAGGGGAAGAGACTATAAGTTGATAAATGGTCCTGTCTTAATGGGTTTTGGAGGTTAGCCCCAGGGAATTCCTACTTTTCCTTTTCTGTATCCTTCTTCCTCTCCTATGTAGGAGTGCATGGGCTTGAGAAAAATGAGATATAGACATAGCACAGGAAGGTCCAAGAAGAAGGGGCAGATTATTGAATATGCCCTTATACCTTTGTATATTGATACAAAATTAGTAGTTTATTTGGCTAAAGTGGTATTGACCATTGTTTATTGTGCAAAAATAAGATTGTACTGGATTACATCGGTATTGATCTTTGTATATTGATACAAAATTAAGATTATAGTTGGCCACAATGGTATTGACCCTTGCCTATGGACGTAATATTAAGATTGTATTGGGCTACATAGGCATTGATCTTTGTATATTAATACATAATTAAGAGTATATTTAACCACAATTGAATAGATCTTTGTATATTGATACAAATTTAAAGGTAACGCTTCCTAATGGTATCATACCTAGAGATACTTAAAAATAAAATGTGAAGCTCTGACCTCTTGATACCAAGCATCTAAAACGGTCTATGATAGTTAAGTAAAACAAATTCCTAGTCATGCAAACATGTCACTTTGTTAGCTACTATGACAGTCTATCACAGATATTCTCTAAACTACCCAGTAATCAAGTTGCTAAGAGACAAGCAACATTTGCTTATCTAAAAACAAGAGATGGATAGGGCATCTTCAACAACCCCAAGAGATCTGCAGAATATGGCATTCAAAGATGTTATCTTAAATCAAGTTTTTTTTTTATATCGAGACATATCAGCGCCTGACAGCACCCCCTATTCTACTCCAAGTAGAAGATAAGCATCGAAGAACCTCCACTGTAAGATGGTTGAATTAGTGGCAAGCCTGTCTCTTGGCATGAAAAAACCCCTTGCACCAACTGCAGACAGACTGCTGTCCAAAAAGGACAAAACTTGGTAGCAGGGAAGTCGACAGCCTAACTCTGCCAAGACAGGGTAGGTAAGTCCTTCATAATCCCTGCTCTACAACAAATGTCTGTCAGAGAAACAGGACCCAAAGGCTGAAGACTGATGCAGGAATGTGTGGAGAGAAAATGGGAACTGTCCAGGCAGTCATTGATATGTCCTTTCTTAGTTTTGGAAGCTGCAGGCCCTGCACTTCCTATATAAGCAGATATATTTATCCCTCTCAGGTCTCTGAGGTGGTTGAAGAATAGACAGCTAGAGTCTCATAGTTAAATTTTGAGTTGTTTAGGAATCAAGAGGGTGTTATAGATCTAAGAAGATACTCTTAAAAGTGTGTTGCAAGTTAGTATGAATGTTGAGTCACATATAGACCTTTAAACTCATGGAGATGGTTAGATAGTAGAATGTTAAAGTCAGGGGCCAAATATGTATAAACTGGACATGGGGAAGGTATACTGGGCCATTTAACTCTCATAAATGTGGCATATTTATATCTGTTGTTTTGTATAATACTTACTGTTATAAGAGAAGGAACCATCTGTTGGACTGAAAGGGGAAACTTTGGGGGGAAGAGGGTGGAAGGGCAGGATAGGAAGGGGGAATAGGGAGGGGTTTGTTTCTGGGATGTAACTTGAAGAAAAAAAAATAAAGTATTTAAAAAAAAAAGAAAATAAAATAAGTGTCAGCACAGTGTTCGGCTATACATAGGACATCTATATCATACCCTGCCCACTGCCCACCCAAGATGCAGAGAGCATCATGCAACAGTCTTATTGAGAGCCAGAGGACAGAGAAGATGGAGGAGAAAACAGTGTCTTCTGGACATACCAAGACAAAAGTTATTGGGCTCATGAATTCACAGCAGCCATTGGCTGCCTGCCCAGGATCCATACAAGATCAAGCCAGTCAACATTCTAGAATGGATGTGGGAAGTCCTCACAAGACTTTGGCAGTTGATGGCTGCTGCAAGTATAAGAGCCCATTTTTACTAGGGATGACCATGCTCCAATGGATGGCCATAGTCTCATGCACATACAGATAGCCCTAATTAAACCCAGTGGCTTATACAGGGAAAAAAGAAAACTATGAAGCTGTGAAGGGGCTGTCTTCAGGGTGGAGAGAGTTCTGAAAGAAGTTGGAGGAGGGACTGAGAAATGGATATGATCAAAGTACGTTGTGTTAATGTGTGAGTTTTTCAAGGAAACAATAAAGGAAAAGTTAAAGGTGAAATATAAAATAAACAAAACAACAAAAATCAACACAAGTCTCCTGTTCTTTTTTTTTCATTCTTCTTAATACCCTATGATCATGTGGCACTTAAGAAAGTAATGTTCAGTTCTGGAACATTTGTCTAAACTTTCTCTCAGGGGCTCAGTTCTCTGCTGCTGAAGACATCTTTCTCATTCTGAGAAAACTGAAGCATACACACACCGCTCTAATATGAAGAATAACTGTCCTTCCCTAGTGAGAAATCATTTTGAGGATTAGTATCATTTGTAAAATTAAAAGAAAGGATGCTAAATACTTAAAATTGATATAGACTAATAAAAAGCTAACATAAAACACAGGGAAAAGTCAGGCTTAAACATTTTAAGCAATGGGTTTTAAGGGCAGACTTCTTAGGGAAAGAACTGAGAAGTGAGCCAATGTGCTATAATAGGAGGACATTGAAACTGTAGTCAGAAGGCATGGCTAAGCTTCTCCAGGGAAACAATTACAACTGCTAGTGAGTTCTGGGCCCCAATTTATCCAAACCCAGTGCCTGGTTCCTTGCATCATTCCAATAAACATGTACTAGACCCAGATGAGTTTTGGGCCATGTTCTCTCCAGGCCCCAATTTCTTTACAATAAAATTAAGAAATGGACCTTGTCCTAGATGTTTGCATCTAGGGACAGGAACCCATAAATGTACTTAGAAAAAGCTCCTTGGGCCACTTGGGCAAAGCAGTTCCATGAGTCACTAAGCTGGAAATCATACTCTTTTTATATGCCTTACAAGCCTGATATATAACTGTGCTTCTAGGCTTCCTTTTTCTTGTGAGGGGGCATAAAAAATATTCTAGCTTGAATAAATATCAGTCACCACTGTTGAGAACAATTATAGAAAGAGGAGAAGTTGGGGAGATAGATGGACAGTAAAGATTTCAGGAAAGAATAATCATTGAGAGTGTCCAGGCAAAGCAGTGAGCACCAACTACACAGACCAGCCAAGGACACTGTACAGCAGTTACAGCTGAAGACCTCCATTGAGATAATAGAGTTTCAAAGGCAGCTGTGGAGCTCTTGTCCTTCTCTGAGGAGCACATCAGGAGTGACCTTTTGCTGACCAACATACCAACTTTAGAAACCCTTTCAAGTATTAAGTGACCTGTGTCACATTACAAAGGAGGCTTGAAGCAGATCCTTGCCTCTGGCCAACAATGCAGATCACCAGCAGCAAGTTGAGAAGAGGCCTTCAGCTTATCTGGGAACCAGAATGCTTTTCTCTCTGAAGTACAGGCACTGAAGGCTTCCTTTTCCAAGTCGTCCTTTGTTTACCTTTTACTGATTTAATCAATCATATTTTCTGCATGGTGTAATGTTTAGTGTTTAAAAAGTAAGTGGCAGGGGTTAGAATAGCTTGTCTTTACAATAAACAATTGATTAAGATATGTCAAGACCTAAATTATATAATCGCCTGCAAATTAGAATATTAAGAACCAGAGGAGTTAGAAGAGGAAAATGAAGAGAAGGGGGAAAAAGAGGAAGAGGGGACAGCAGCAGAGACAGAAAATCAGGATAGTTTAGCTGGGATAAAAAGAATTCCTGAAGTTTACAGGCATTAACAGAAATGTTATATAACATCACATCTTTTTTTAACCTCAGTCAAATTTCAGCTCTAACATTCAATGAATTCTTGCTAGATTCCACCCTAAATCAATTTCATGCTAAAAGAAATTATCTCTGTCATAAGAAACACTATCTATTTCTCCAAACTGGTCAGTTTCACCATTTTTTAACTTCTTTAAAACCCATTTATCTGCTCTGCAACTCTTCTCCCAAACCTTAGTTTCCTCATGATATATTTGAATGGGTAAGACTTCACCTCTGCTATTAAAAACAAAAATAAACACAAAACAAAAACCTCTAACTTCAATCAACCTAAGTCATCACTGCTGGGACAATTATAAAAATGTAAAATGTTAATGGAAGACAGAAGTAAAGGATAGCTTAGATGGAAGAAAACAGGTAAATGGAGGCATTATACAATCATGTTCATCACAACAGTGGGTGCCCAATCCTGCATGCCAGGGAGAAGCTTGTCCTTTGGGATTGTGCCTCAGGAGAGACAATAGAATCCAGGGATAGATTTAAAATCCAAAGCATAAAATATGAAAACTGCTAAATATTTGTATGGCAGACTAGACAACAGAGCTAGAATGCATCTTAATATATTATGTACAGCAAAGCAAAACAAAGATGTTAGCATGTCAATCAAACTACAAGACAGATCACCCCTAGACTATTTCTATAAGTTAGAGACACTAGATACAAAGCAGCACTACATGGAGGTACCACTAAATGAAGGGATTAAAGTGAATAAGTTTACCTTACATATTTCATATATCACCTTCATTATTTCATTTATCTGAACAAAATTAAATAGCTTTTGTTGATTTACTTAACAAAGCTTCTAAACCATTAATATTTATATTATCCTACCAATACATCCTTCAGGGTTTCCAGAAACTAAGAGATACTCTAAAAATATAACTGTGATGCACAAATATTTATACAGTACAATATATGTTTGAAGAGATCTTCTCTTTATAGTGCAACATCTATTTAGAGAGGTCCTCACTCGTGGGGTCATCTCTCTGTGGGACTTCTTCCTCCAAGTTTCAAGTCCTGACATGGGCACATCCTTGGATCACAAACTGGAGGGTTGCCTCGGTACCTCTGTTAATTAATTACTTTTCTAGCCACTATGACAAAATGCCTGAAATCAGCAACTTTAGGAAGCAGTGCCTTGTCTAGATGAGGAAGGCTCAATAACTGCTACTCCCTGCATGGTGGCAGAACTTGGGACGCAACTTGCCATGGTAGTCCAGGAAACAGACAACTCAGGCTGGAAGTGGGGTGGCTTATAACACACCAGGCATGGGCCTTAGAGATCCAACTTCCTTCAGCTGGTGACCCCACCTCCTAAAAGTTCGACAACCTCCTAGAAAACCACCACTAACTGGTGAGCAAGTAGTCAAATATAGGCTCCTATGGGGGACATCTTAATCTAAACCAGAATAGTATCTAACATCAAGCCCCAACTGTACATATTTTGTTTTCTTCCTTAGCAAGACAGGAACTGTGCTTCCTTATCAAGCATATTGTCCTACATAAACTAGCTCTCGGACCCAATGCACTAACCAGATCATGAGAGCAAGGTGCCTGCAGTAGTGTTATATATAGGACACAGTTAATTCTGTTGTTCTTTAAATCTGTGCCCTCGGTTTTTGAAAATGGCTTCCCTAGCAACCATATTTTCATTTCAGTTAGAGGAGTACAGTTGGCATAAATTTTAACAGATTTCTTTTAATAATGCACACAGACTTCTAAAAATTAAAAATTCTGAACAGATTCCAGTCACTGTAGTTATGACAGAAGATTTGGTGTCTGGTGAGATCCTTTTGGCATTCATTCTCTCTTGGTCTCCTTCTAACCTATCCTAACTTTGTCATCTTTTAGGTTTCCCCTTAAGACTAATAGTTAAAAGTTAGCACAATTAACTGCCCCATCAACTGTGACAGTTACGAGAGTCTGTGTGGCAACTTGAGTCAGGTTAAAGCCCCATGCCCTGCTTCCATTTCCAAGACTCCTAACCCACAAACCCATCAGAATCAAGTCTAGCCCCCAAGGAAAGGCATTTTTTTTATCTCACTGGGGAACTGAAAAAGGAAACTCATTCCAACACACCAGAGAGCAGAGCCAGTCCAGTGTGCACCACTGCACTCAACAGCTCCCCTGTGAGATGTTTCACTCTCTGGTGCACTGCAGATGGCAAAAATGCTGCTTAGTACAGCAATATGTCAGCCTCCTTGAGGTATGATCCTAGCAAGAAGGGAAGGGCATAAAAAAAGCTGGAGCTCTCTATGGAAATAGGGTGCCTAGATGACTCAGAACCAAGGCTTCAGCCTTTGAACCGCAGATTCATAAGACAGAATGATGCTTGTGGTACTGAGATTTTCTTCATTCCACAGAATTTGGTCCAATTTCATCAGGGTACAACTGACAATACTTGAACGTATTTATAATATATAGATATAGAGATAGAGATAGAGAGATAGATAATACAGAATTAATTTAACTACCATATACATCACCTCACAGGATTTTTGTAATGAGAACATGTAAATTACCTTACTAATTTTCAGGTATATAACACTTTAAACAATCATATTATATGTATAGCTCTATCTATAATATATTCATCCAGCTTAACTGAAATTATGTATGTATAGCCAACATTCCTCTCCCATCCCTGATGCCTGGAAACCAGCTGCTATTTTACAGTATGCTACTATAAATTTCATTTTTAAGGATTCCACACATAAATGAAATAATGCAGAGTGAAGGAAGCAAACAACAGAACATGAAGAACCTATGAAATGAGGAGAAATGCTTGCAATCAGTAAATCTGACAAAAAAAAATTAATACCCTAAATATATAGGGAATTCAAACAAATCAAGAGCAAGAACACACACAATTAAAACTAACAATGAACTTTAGCAGACATTTCTTTGTTTTTTTATTGAAAATAAGTTTCATTCATATACTATATTCTTATCACAGTTCCCCCTCCCCTAAATTCTTCCAGATAGTCCCCACATTGCCCCCACTAATAGACATTTCTTGAAGAAAGACATAGAAATTGTTAGCAGGTATATGAGAAAAGTTCTTGAAATCACTAATTATCAAGGAAATGCACATTAAAGTCACAATGAGATACCACTTCACATCAGTTAAGACTGCTATTTTTGGAAAAGAAAAGATAATCAATGCTGGTGACAGTGTGAAGAAAAGAGAAACTTTACCCATTGTAAGTACAAATTTAATCTAGAATAGCCATTGAGCAAAATGCTATAAACTGCCTTCCATAAATTGAAAACAGAACTATGAGGGCATGGAAACACGGGTCAGCAGTTAAGAGCACTGGCTTCTCTTCCATAAGACCCAGGTTTGATTCCTAGCACCAATACAACAGCTCACAACTGTCAATAACTCCAGTTCCAGGGGATCTGATGGCCTGCCTAGCCTCTGCAGGCACCCATCACACATGTTGTGCACAGTGGGGAAGACTAGAAACAGGAGCAGGAAGCAGCTGGTCAGTGGACTGGTGGTCAGGAAATGAAAAATAACAGCAAGTGGGGTTGAGCTGCAAAACCAGGCCTGTCCCCCAGTGTTGCAAGCAAGGCTCCATCTCCTAAAAGTTCTACTGGATCCCAGAAAGGAATCAAGTTTTCCAGCATGTGAACTCATGGGAGATATTTTATGTTCAAACGACACTGGGTCTCTTTAAAATTTGACTTGAGTGACTAAATTTGAGAAATGATTAATTACATGTTTACAGAATAACACACATTCTTCCCTTTTTTTCATTTAAAAAAAAACAAATAAAAGAAGACAAATTAACTTTGTTTAGCCTACCTTCATAATAGCCACAAATAATATAAAATATCTTGGTGTAACTCTAATAAAGCAAGGGAAAGATCTCTATGACAAGAACTTCAAATACTTGAAGAAAGAAATTGAAGAAGATATCAGAAGATGGAAAGATCTCCCATGTTCATGGATCAACATAATAAAAATGTCTGTCTTACCAAAAGCAATCTACAGATTGAACACAATTTGATCAAAATTCCAACACAATTCTATACCAACCTTAGAAGATCAATACTCATCTTCATATGGAAAAGCAAAAATCCCAGGATAGCTAAAACAATCCTGAACAATGAAATATCTTCTGGAGGTATCACCATTACTGATTACAAGCAATAGTAACAAAAACCACATGATATTGGTATAAAAACAGACAGGTTGATCAATGGAATTGAACCAAAGATCCAGATGTGATTTCACAAACCTATGGACACTTGATTTTTAACAAAGAAGTCAAAATTATACAACGAGGAAAGAAGCTTTCTCAACAAGTGGTGTTGGTCTGCATGTAGAAGAATGCAAATAGATCCATATCAATCATCCTGCACAAAATTCAAGTCCAAATGTATCAAAGATCTCAACATAAAACCAAATATACTAAACCTGATAGAAGAGAAAGTGGAGAATAGCTTAGAACTCATTGGCACAGGAGGCAACTTTCTGAATAGAACACCAGCAGTTCAGGCACTAAGATCAACAATTAATAAGTGACCTCATGAAACTGAAAAACTTCCATAAGGCAAAGGATGGTGTCAAAAGGACAAAGCAGCAGACTACAGAATGGAGAATGAGAAGAGATCATCACCAACCCTCCATCTGACAGATGGCTAATTCCAAAATATATAAGGAATTCAAGAAAGTTGATATCAACAAACCAGACAACCCAATTAAAAATGAGATAGAGATCTAAACAGAATTCTTGAAAGAAGAATCTCGAATGGCAGAAAATCATTTAAAGAAATGTTCAACATCCTTAGCCATCAGAGAAATGCAAATCAAAACAACTTTGAGATTCCATCTTATACCTGGCAGAATAGCTAAGATCAAAAACCACAAGTTACAGACCATGCTGGCAAAGATGTGGAGCAAGGGGAATACTCCTCTATTTCTGGTGGTAGTATATACTTGCACAGACACTTTGAAAGCAACTTGGCAGTTTCTCAGAAAATTGGGAATAGTTCTACCTCAAGACCCAGCTATACTACTCCTGGGCATATACCCAAAGGATGTTCAATCCTACTACAAGGATACTTGTTTAACTATGGTCATAACCACTTTATTCATAATAACTAGAAACTGCAAACAACTTAAATGGCTCTCAACCAAAGAATGGATAAAGAAAATGTGGCACATTTACACAAAAACAATGACATCATGAAATTTGCAAGCAAATGGATGAAACTGCAAGAGATCATTGTGAGTGAGGTACCCAGACCCAGACAGACAAACATGGCATGTACTCACTTATAAGTGGATATTAGCTATAAAGTAAATGATAATCATGCTAAAATCCACAGACCCAAAGAAGCTAAGTAGCAAGAAGGGCTCAGGGTGGTATGGGGGCACTTAGATCTCATGGAGAAGAAGAAAAAGAATAGATATCATGGGTGGGTAGGGGGAGAGGAATAGAAATAGGAGGGATGAAGTCAAAGGAGAGAGAACTGGAATAAAAGCAGCATCTCTAGAACAAGCTAGAAACCAAGGACAATGAAAACTCCCAAGAATCTATGAGGGTGACCCTAGATAAGATTCCTAGCAATGAGAGATACGGAACCTGAACTGGTCATCTCTTGTAACCAGGCAAGACTTCCAGTGGAGGGATGGGAACACCAACCCAGTCATAAAACCTTTGACCTATACTTTGTCTTGCCTACAAGATGTGCAGGTGTAAAGATGGAGCAGAAATTGAGGGTGTGACCAACCAATGACTGGTACAGTTTGACACCTATGCGATGAGAGGGAGCCCATCCTTGGTACTGTTAGTGATTCTACTATATTTGCCAACAGTAGCCTAGCATAACTGTTATCAGAGAGGCTTCACCCAGCAACTCATGGAAACAAATGAAGAGACCCACAGCCAAACACTAGGCAGAGCTTGGGAAATCCTGTGAAAGAGGGGAAAGAATGATTGGAGGAGGCAGAGGGGCCAAGATATCACAAGAAAACCTACAGAATCAACTAACCTAGCTATAGGAGCTCACAGAGACTGAACTGCCAACCAGAGAGTATGCATGGGACTGACCTAGGTCCTCTACATATATGCTACAGTTGTGTAGCTTAGTCTTCAAGTGGGACTCCTAACAGTGGGAGCAGGGCCTGTCTCTGACTCTATTGCCTGCCTTTGGGACCCTTTCCCCCTACTGTGCTGCCTCATCTAGCCTCAACCTGGGAAGATATGCCTAGTCTTACTGCAACTGGATATGCCAAGGCTGGTTTATATTTCGGGAGGCCTTCCCTTTTCTGAAGAGAAAGTAAAGAGGAGTGGATGAGAGGAAGTTGGGGGGGAGGGACTAGGGGAAAAGAGGGAGGGAAATTTTCTGGTGGAGTGTCAACTAATTAATTAATTAAAAAGAAAAAAATTGTTTAGCCTAGAGTTTTTTGCATATTTAGCAACGACACAAACACACACACACACACACACACACACACACACACACACACACACACACGGAACTCTAAAAGGACATTGTTTGCAACATTATCTCAATATAACGTAATAGATTTAATGCTTATAATTCATACTGCAGAGTAGACTTTCTGTTGCTAAGGAGTTTATTTTATGTTGACAACACAGATTTCAGTAGTTCTGCCCGGATCAGGGCTGCCAATGCGTGTGTCAGAACTGGAATGCACTTCTAAATAATTCATTCATTTTCAGTAGGAAAAATAAGATCAGAACTGCTAAATCACTGGGATACAATTTCAAGTTATAAAATACTTTTAGACTCTGCTTGAAAATGAGGAACTCAATATTTTATTTCTGTGTTTAACAATTACTTGAAGTCAAAAAAAATTCCCATCCTTCCATCTTCCTTCATAGCACAGTATTTTCTTTCCTCTTTACTACCAGAGAGGCTAAAGTATAACACAGCCCAAATACCTCAAAGCTGCCTAAAATGCCCACTTCTCATTAACTGGTTGCTTTATTATATAAATTGATGAGTTAGAAGAGTAACTATTATTATATATTCTGAGGGTAAATTAACCAAGTTGAGAGAGTAGAAATCTAGATTCTAAAATGTTTTAATACATTCAGTCATTCTGTGAGAACTTCTTTGAATTTTGATATAAAATAACCCCCTTATAGACCACTATTAAGAGTGTCACATGGCAAAATCACTTTTGAAAACACTGACAATTTCTTTTTTTTTTTTTGGTTTTTCGAGACAGGGTTTCTCTGTGTATTTCTGGCTGTCCTGGACTCACTTTGTAGACCAGGCTGGCCTCGAACTCACAGAGATCCACCTACCTCTGCCTCCCGAGTGCTGGGATTAAAGGCGTGCGCCACCACGCCCGGCTAGATTCTTAAAAAGCTAAATGTGATCCTATACTAACATCCATCCACCCACTCTTCAGTATTTATTCAAGAGAAGCTGAAGCATATTTCTATGTAAATATCAATGCTTGTGTTTAATATTTAGAACACTTTTATGAATAATAACAAACTAATAACAAATATTCACCAGTAGGAGAATGGACTATGAAATACCAGTCAACTAAACCAAAACTAGTACTAATGGTACAAAATTCCTGAATTAAAATTACTGGTATCTTCACATGAATTAAGACACTGGTATTGAACTTGACTAATCCATCAAGTTTATCACTGTAAGTAATTAGAAGAAAAGAACTAAGTTTTACTTAAGAATGGCCTTGATCAAGCAAATAAAAATTGGTCACATATGAAAAGCCTCAACCCTTAAGTACCTTTCTTTTTTATTTAAATTAGTACTACCAGATAGGCACTTTGAGTACATTCCAGATTTAGTTCAAGGGAGGGGATAATATACAAAGTTCATGCTGCATACCAAACTCAATGTTTACTCCAAGGAGAGTCACTTGTATGATTGTTTCAGTTGTATGCTGATTTAGCACTTACTTGTGGATCATAATGTCCATGAAAGAAAAGTTGACAAATTATGGCTATTCAAATTGGTTATGTGGCAGGCATTTTCTTGAAAATGAACAAAGTAGATACTTCAGAGAAAGGAACTGTCAAGACTTTCTATCAATAACGAAACTCAAGTTTAAGAAAACCTGTATATACTACAATAAGCTTGACAGCTTCCCAAACTTAAGCACATTTCTGATGAGGTCAGTGGCAATGATGACAAATAGGATATTTACATTTTGTAAGCAAGTGTGTAATCATTTATAATATATAAAGAACTCAGTAAAACAATATCTTTAATGCACTACTAACAAAATTATGAATACATTAAAATTCTTTTCAAGCTGAAAGACACATATAAAAATATAAGAATATATATTTAAGTGGTTTCAGACAACACATCATAAATAATACTTAAGAGCGTATAGGCCTGAGACATGACTCAGCAGTTAGGCACAACTACTGCTCCTTCAGAGGACCCCAGTTCAGTTCTCAGTTCTATCTCTGAAACTCTAACTCCAGGAAAACACCTTCTTCTGCCTTCTGAGGTCATATACACATACATTTTAAAAATTAAACATAAATTTTTAAAAGTTTATCACCTCACATTTTGGAATATAAAGAATATTGACATTCTTTGAAAATGTTTTATTTAGTTTTCTCCCTACATATGTGAGTTTGAACCCAAATAATCTTCACAGAGTCCAACCAAAATAAATTCTATAATACATTGAATGCACATGCATATTCATGTCTTACACTAAGTATGGTGTCAACGAGATTCATAAACATGGACAATACTACCAATTTACTTCTCAATAGCTTTTTTCTGTTACATGTAAACATAAGCATTTATGGCTACTTTTCATTTAAAAAATTATGGTTAACATACAATGTATACAACTATTATCGAAATATCAATTGACAAATATTTCTAATTTTCTGATCTTAATTTATGACATTGTAATTATTGACAGCCATATTTCACATAATGAAATTATCTTGGGTTTTTAAAAAACATTTAAGAGTCTAAGTATGTCTCAGTAAGGTGATGAACATTAAAGTCAATTAGAGCATTCTAGTAGGAGAGGGAGTAAAACAATCTCCATTTGCAGAGTCTCTGGGGGGCGAGTTGAGAGAAATCACAGCATAAATGCCAAAAGAATTTAATAAAGTTACATTCTTTAAAAGAATTTAGAAAAACATCACAAAAATCAGTAGCTTCTATATAGCAATAACCTGTATACAGAATAAAGATATTTATACAGAAAATAAAACATTTCAAATAAATATAAAAATGCAAGGCCTATGTGAAAAACTCTTGTAAACAAGTAGATAGAAAAATAGCACTGAACAAATAAATAGGGAGTTTATTATTTTTACACAGGAAAGCTCAATATCATGAAGATATCATTTTTTTAACCCACATCAATTCAAAATTTTAGCAGGGCCAGGTATATAGAAGGATTTGAAGAGAAGAAAAGACAAGGGAGAACTATAATTAGCTTACAATCTCAAAAATAAACAAAGAAAAACCTTTTTTGTTCAAAAAAACTAGCTATAAAATTGACTATACCAAGAAAAAAAACACACAATAAAAACATTCTACTTTAGCCAAGTATGATTGTGGCCACAAAGAGTTCAAGAGCAGCCAGGGCCACATAATGAATTCCCAGGCAAGGTGTGCAATATGTTGGACCATTTCTCACAAAGCAAAACTCCAAAGCTTCTCCATGGAATACCTTATTCAGTGCTGCAAAGCAGACACTTTCTTGCTGAGATCAGGGAGACAGAAGGCCAGAGCATACACTTCTCGCCATCCTTGCCAATAGCACACTGGAATTCCAGGCAATACAGCAAGATGAAGACAGGAGGTAAAGGCACACTGATCAGGACGTGAAGAAATGAAACTTTGCTTATAGATAACATAATCATATGTTTATGTTTATACATAAATCATCTTTATACAGATAATCTGAAAGAAGCAAGAAAGAAGCAAGCTTGTCTTAGCCACTAATAAGCAATTATATAAAGATTAGGATACAAGGAGACAATCTCAACTGTTAATTTTTTCTTGCATACCTTTGATAAACAAATTGGGAACAAAAATACACATTGCATTAGCAACAAGAAAGGATCTAGGTACAACTACATACCAACTACAGGGCCCTTTAGAAGAGATAAGATTTTGGAAGCAGTACAAAGATCAAATTGTTGCCAGAAATTGGGGGAAAAGAGACTTGACTGAGTGGGACATTTTCATGCTCATTGATTGGTAGGATTAACATAGTAAAAATGGCCCTTTTACCAAAAGCAATCTATAGATTCAATGCAATTCCCATAAAAAATCATGACATAATTCTTTACAGACCTAGAGAGAACAATTCTCAACTTTATATGGAAAAAAAACCCTCAGGATAGAGAAAACAGTCTTGTACAATAAAAGAACTTCTGGAGGTATCACCAAGCCTGACTTCAAGCTTTACTACAAATCAATCTTATAAAAACCTCATGGTATTGGCATAAAAACAGACAGGTTTGACCAATGAGATTGAATCAAAGATCCTGTTTCTAACAGTGCCTCCTCTTGCTGACTCTCCAGTTCATTGATACATATGCTTTCTCCCAAATTCTCATGACAGATGTTGAAAGGATTGAACATGGCCAGAATAACCTTACATCACGACTATATGACACTTAAGTTAATGGTAACAAACGACTTTAAGACTAAAGCTGAGTGAGGGAATGTAGAAACACTAAGCTATCATGTTAGTCTCAGTTTCTTCTGAAACCACCAGTCAGTAAAGCAGGATGCTCTTGCTTTGCCCTAAAAGATTCTGACTCATTAGACAAAGTGAAACCCATTCCTTTAATTTTACTTCTGCCATCTGATCTAATAGTGTCTCTATTTATTTTCTATATAGGAGATTACATGGTGATTAAAACAGCTTAGAAGAAAAGGGAAGGGTCTTTTACAATCACTAATACCAAAGAGGTGCTTTACATATAAACATTGATGGGCTAATAAATTTAAATTTCAAGTTTTCAAAAAGTTGTCCCCAGACAGTATCTTCTTACCTTATTCAAACTCAAATAAAGAAAGGAAATTTTATTTAGGGACTTGTGGTAGGCAAAATGCCCCACCCAGTCCACCGAAAGACCATATCCTAATTTTCACATGCTGTGTTGACTTATACAGAAAAGAAGAAGATAAAAACTCATGGCATTCAGTAAAGATTGCTTAACTCAAAACAAAACAGGTATTACCCTGTATAAGGAGATAGGTACACAGCAATCCCAAATGTTCTTAAATGTAAAGGAATGAGGCAGAAAAAAATGAGTCGTGTATGTGGGATAATAAATCAGAACAATGTGACTTTCTGACTTGAAGATGGCAGAATGTGAGTCAACCCCTGGAAAATGAAGGAAACAGATTCTCACCTGCAACTCCTAGGAAACTGTCTCTAGGAAAGGGGACAGTTCTGTAGACACCTCCTCTCAGCCTAACACAGAGATGTATAAGATAACATACCTGTGTTGTCTTAAGCCACTAAAATATGGGTTGTTGATGAAGGAAGAGATCACTGATATAGACCACTTCTAGTGCCCTGGGGTTGGCAGTTCACACGTGTCATACCAGCATTTGGGAGGCTGAGGTAGGCGGACTACAGAGTATAAAGTCACCTAGGCTGCATAGAAAAATCCTATCTTTAAAAAAAAAAAAAAACTAAATAAAAATTAAAAGTAGAATGCCTCTACCATGCACTGATATAAAAGTCAAATGATACAACCCAAAGAGAAACACTAATACAAAGATACATAAACTCCTGTTCTCACTGCAACAATAGTAACAACAGCCAAGATATGGAAATAGCCTTTGTGTGTCCACTGGTGGATGAATAGTAAAGAAAACGAGATACACACACACACACACACACACACACACACACACACTCACACACACACACACAGTGAAACAGTATTCAGCTTTCGTGTTTTTTAAAGGAGATTCAACCATGTATTTCAACATGAATAAATTTAAAAGACATTACTTTAAGTGAAAGAAACTAGACAAAGAATTCACTGCATTTTCTCACGTAGAATCTTAAAAAGAAAATTCAAATTCACAGACAATAGAACAGAAGGTCTTACTCTAGGAGAGAAGGGACAGAGAGAATGAGGAGATGCCAGCACAAAGATGCAATTTCTGTTTTAATTAATCTAGAGATCTAACATGCAGTGTGACAACAATGGTTAACAGTATGGTACTGAGTCCTGGAAAGTTGCTGAAGAATAGATGTGAGGTACACCTAACACACAGAGAGAGCTACTAGCTACTAAAATGATTGAGATATTAATGGACTTGACTCTAGTGATCAGTTTGCTATGTAAGTAGACACCAAAATACATTGCACACATCAAACACATTCAATAATAAACAAAATTTTTTCCTGAAATGTATTCAATCTATTCTAAGTAAACAATACAAAAGTAAAAGAGTTCTTTTAGAAAACAAATTTCAGAGAAGCCTCTTGAATGATGATACCCACAGCATCAAGTTGTTATTGACAAGCCAATCTGAAAAATAAACAAGTGCTTTCTTGACACACAGTCATGTGGATGCCCAACTAAAGAAGTGAAATCAAGAATGAACACTAAAGGCAGAGTGATCAGAGTAACTAAAGACTCAGGGCTCACTTTAATGCACTTTACTAAAGGGTGTGACAGAGATACTGAAGCAACAAAGACTTCCTTTTAAGTCCAAATGCCTAAGCAGGGAAACAGAAGACTTGTAACAGAGAAATCTTAAAAGAAGCAAAACAACTGTGAACACATGGACCAGTGTGTTTAAGATATGATTCAACAAGAGATATGGGCAACAGATCCTTCAAATCCAAAGCCAGGATTCAAGCTGAACTGACAAAGACAAACATTAAAAAGAAAATTAGTGGAGGAGATCCAAGATGGCGGTGGCCCATGTGGACACATTTTGAACAAGGGGAAAACAGCTATAAAGCCACAGGGTTATAAGACACTGAGCAAAAATTTGAGTGATTCGAATGTTCGGGGTTTTACCCAGCTACCCAGGGATTATTAAAAGTCCCTGGGCAGGACTCTCCTCTCTTCTCTCGGACTCTCAGCAAAACAGACTGGCAAAAGCCTCTGAATCCAGGAATCATCACCAGGAGAGCCTCAGGGTAAGAGTTACTCAATTACCAGGCTGGCAGACCCAAACTCCAGACAGGGTTACTCACAAGCCTCCTGGGCCCCTAGATTCCACACAGGCATCCCGGCTATTTAACGAAGGGTCCCAGACCCAGGGGGAATGGAATACACTCTTAGCGAAACCACAGCACAGTGGTGGGGCAGTGCAGCAGCACACGGGTCCGGTCTGCAGCACAACAGCCCGGCAGGTCCAGATAGGGACTGCCCGGACAGGTTCACAGTTCCATTTTGGAAAGATCAACCAAATTTGTGCTTCCCCCAGAGGGGTGTTGGACATACATACAGGCCCCCTCCATTGGATTTATGGACACAGGGAAAAAAACTGCAGCTTGTCTGAGCAGTGGGATACACTTTCGGCAGAGCTGCAGTGTCCCTGAAGTTGGAAAACAGTGGCCCCAAATAGCCAGTCTCCAAAGCCAGCTCCATCCAGACATAGGTGGAGCTGTGAGAGTGCCAGAAAGGCAGGCAGCCTGGTTGGAAGGCAGATCTGTTCTCCACAGGGTCCAAGCCCTGGGCAAATTGTGGGATTATTTTAGACTCCTTTGTGAGTTCTGGCCCTTCAGGCAGGAAACCAGATCTTAAGCATATTTAGTCCCGCCTCTGGATCATTGAAGTTTTGGCCTGAGGGACACTGCTGAGGGACTGACCTTAAGGGCGTGGAGTCGGGTCCTTTCTAGACTCAAGCGAGCGGCCTCAACTCCCAAACTTAGGACCTCCAGAACTCAGAATCTGTGCCTGGGCACACAAGACCACACCAGCAGAGCTACTGCAGGCTGAATACACAGTGTGCAACATAGAGAGCTCTGACTTGTGAGCAATGAAACAACCCTAGGCCATTCCTCCTTGCCTAGGAGTGGGCTGCACCATCTCACAGGGTTCCTGGCTATTAGATGCTAATTGACCCTGAGAACCCCCTGAGAACAGCTGGAGAGGACCACAAACACGGTCCCAACACATAAGCTGCAGGGGAGCTACAACCCCACCCAACAGTCTGTGGCCTGCCAACCTGCACTATCATCTGTAAGAAGACCAGTTGGATCCCAGGAACCTACAGGAACACATCCCACCACATCCCCTCATCAGAGTCCCCGAATGAAACAAAACGGGAAGGGGTGAGCTCTGGAAGACACACTGAGAACCTCCACACAAGGCCCCATCAAGGCAGTGGAAAGCTACAGATCACCAAGCAATATGACTGCTACACCAAAGCACCCCCTTTGGCTCCAAGCCCAGTAGGCACCAGGAACAAACAGCTAAGAACAACCAAATGGCTAAAGGTCAGAGAAAAAACAGAAACAACAGAAGCCAGGGAGATAAGACTCCAACAAACCATGCTAGTACAGCAAGCTCTTACCACCTCACCACAGCTGAAACACATGAAAATGATGACAATTCTACATTATGGAAAGTGATAGACTCCTTTCAAGAAGAATTTAAATCTATGAAGGATTTCAAAGAATCCACAATTTTACAAGCAAAAGCAACAGATAATACAATTAGAGAGCTCCAAGCCAAAGTGGCTCAACTTGAACAGGAAAAAGACAGGGCAATGAAAGATTTCCAGGCAAAGACAAGCAAATTGGAGCAGGAAATGAACAAAACAAATAAAATCATTCAAGAAATGAAAATGGAAATGGAAACAATAAAGAAACACAGTCAGAGTTAAGAGTGGAAATGGAGAATCAAGGGAACAGAACAGGAACTAAGACAGAATCTAAGAATTATAGGCATAGAGGAAAGGGAAGACTCCCAACTCTAAGGTCCAGGAAATTTCTTCAACAAAATCATAGAAGAAAACTTCCCAAAACTAAAGAAAGAGATGACAATAAAAATCCAAGAGGCATACAGAACACCAAGGAGATTAGATCAGAAAAGAAACTCTTCTCGCCACATAATAACTGAAACTCCAAATGTACAGAACAAAGAAAGAATATTGAAAGCTGTAAGAGGAAAAGGTCAAGTAACATATAATGTTGGACCCATCAGAATTACACCTGATTTCTCCTCAGAAACTGTAAAAGCTGGAAGGGTCTGGACAGATGTCCAACAAGCCCTGAGATGACATAGGTGCCCAGCCAGACTACTATAACCAGCAAAACTCTCCATCAACAGAGATGGAGAAAACAAGATATTCCATGACAAAATCAAATTTAAACAATATCTACCCACAAACCCAGACCTACAGAAGATCCTAGAAGGAAAATTCCAACACAGAGAAGATAACTACACCCAAGAAAACAGAGAAAATAGAAAACTCCATAGCAACTAAACCAAAAGAAACACAGGACGACCACCTATACCAAAATAATGGGAAATAACAACCCCTGGTCACTAATATCCTTCAACATCAATGGACTCAATTCCCCAATAAAAAGACACAGACTTACAGATTGGATCCATAAACAAGACACATCATTTTGCTGCATACAAGAGACACATCTCACTAACAAAGATAGACACTATCTCAGAGTAACGGGCTGGGAAAAGGTTTTCCAAGCAAATGGACCCAGGAAGCAAGCTGGAGTAGCCATCCTAATATCAAACAAAATAGACTTCCCACTGAAGTTAATAAAAAAAAAAAGACAGAGAAGGGCATTACATACTCGTTAAAGGACATCTCAATAATAAACATCTATGCCCCAAATACAAATGCACCTACAGTTGTAAAATAAACTCTTCTAAAACTTAAATTGCACATCGATCCCCACATATTAGTAGTGGGAGACTTCAACACCCCACTCACAACAATGGACAGATCGAAAGGACAGAAGCCAAACTGAGAAACAAGGAGTCTAACAGAGCTCATGAACCAAATGGACCTAACAGATATCTACAGAACGTTTCACCCAAATACAAAAGAATACACCTTCTTCTCAGCACCAAATGGAACTTTCTCCAAAATCGACCATATAGTTGGACACAAAGCGTGCCTCAACAGATACAAGAAAATTGAAATAACCCCTTGTATCTTATCAGACCACCATGGAATAAAGTTGGACTTAAACAGCAAAAGAATCAACAAAAAGCCTACACACACATGGAAATTGAACAACTCTTTACTGGATGACTACTGGGTCAGAGAAGAAATAAAGAAAGGAATCAAAGACTTCTTAAAATACAACAAAAATGAAGGCACAACATACCCAAACCTATGGGACACAATGAAAGCTGTGCTACGAGGAAAGTTCATAGCACTAAGTGTCTTCAAAAAGAAAATTGTTACAGCTCATATTAGCGAACTAACAGCTAAACTGGGTGAATTGGAAAAAAAGAAGCAAATACTCCCAAGAGGACCAGAAGGCAGGAAATCATCAAACTTAGGGCTGAAATTAACAACTTAGAAACAAAAAGAACGATACAAAGAATTAATGAAACTAAGAGTTGGTCCTTCCAGAAAATCAACAAAAAGACAGACCCTTAGCCAAATTAACTAAAAGGCAGAGGGAAAAAACCCAAATCAACAAAATCAGAAATGAAAAGGGAGAAATAATTACAGACATTGAGGAAATCCAGAGAATATTTGGGTCCTACTTTAAAAATCTATACTCTACCAAATTTGAAAACTTAAGTGAAATGGACACTTTTCTTGATAGATTCCACCTACTGAAGCTAAATCAAGATCAGGTTAACAGATTAAACAGTCCTATAACCCCTAAGGAAATAGAAACAGTCATTAAAAATCTCCCAACTAATAAAAGCCCAGGAACAGTTGGTTTTAGCACGGAATTCTACCAGACCTTCAAAGAAGAGCTAACACCAATACTCTTCAAACTCTTTCAACAAACAGAATCAGAAAGAACACTGCCAAACTCATTCTAAGAGGCCACAGTCACCCTGATTCCTAAACCACACAAAGACCCAACAAAGAAAGAGACCTTCAGACCAATCTCCCTCATGAACATTGATGCAAAAATACTTAATAAAATACTAGCAAACCAAATTCAAGAACACATCAGAAGTATCATACACCATGATCAAGTAGGATTCATCCCAGAAATGCAAGGATGGATCAACATACAAAAGTCTATCAACGTAATTCACCATATAAACAAGATGAAAGAAAAAAAACCACATGATAATCTCGCTAGACGCAGAAAAAGCATTTGACAAAATCCAACACCCCTTCATGCCAAAGGTTCTGGAGAGAACAGGTATACAAGGACCATACCTAGAAATAATAAAGGCAATATACAGCAAGCCAGGGGCCAACATCAAATTAAATGGAGAGAAACTTGAAGCATTTCCTCTAAACCCAGGGACAAGACAAGGATGCCCACTTTTACAATATCTCTTCAATATAGTACTTGAAGTTCTTGCTAGAGCAATAAGACAACTAAAGGAGTCAAGGGGATACAAATTGGAAATGAAGAAGTCAAATTATCTCTATTTGCAGAAGATATGATAGTATACATAAGTGACCCCAAAAATTCCACCAGAGAACTCTTACAGCTGATAAACACCTTCAGCAAGGTTGCTGGATACAAAATTAATTCAAAAAAAATCAGAAGCCCTTCTTTATACAAAAAACAAATGGGCTGAGAAAGAAATAAGGGAAACAACCCCCTTCACAATACCCACAAACAACATAAAATACCTGGGGGTAACTCTAACCAAGCAAGTAAAGGACCTGTACAACAAAAACTTCAAGTCCTTGAAGAAAGAAATTGAAGAGGCCATCAGAAGATGGAAAGATCTCCCATACTCATGGATAGGTAGGATCAACATAATAAAAATGGCCATCCTACCAAAAACAATATATAGATTCAATGCAATTCCTATCAAAATACCAACACAATTCTTTATAGACCTAGAAAAAGCTATTCTCAATTTCATATGGAACAACAAAAAACCCAGAATAGCTAAATCAATCCTGTACAATAAAAAACATCTGGAGGTATCACTATCCCAGATTTCAAGCTGTACTACAGAGCAATCGTAGTAAAAACAGCATGGTACTGGTACAGAAACAGACCAGTAGATCAATGGAATTGAATTGAAGACCCAGAAATGGACCCACACACTTATGGCCACCTAATTTTTGACAAAGAAGCCAAAACAGCACAATGGAAAAAGGACAGCATCTTCAACAAATGGTGCTGGTCCAACTGGATGTCCACTTGTAAAAGAATGAAATTAGACCCATACTTATCACCTTGTACAAAACTTAAGTCCAAGTGGATCAAAGACCTTAACATAAGCCTGGTCACACTAAATCTACTAGAATAGAAAGTGAGAAAAACCCTCGAAATCATTGACACAGGTGACAACTTCCTGAACAGAACACCAACAGCTCAGGACCTAAGACTGACACTCAATAAATGGGACCTCATGAAACTGAAAAGCTTCTGTAAGGCAAAAGACACTGTCATTCAAACAAAACAGCAGCCTACATATTGGGAAAAAAATCTTCACCAACCCCACATCTGACAAAGGGCTAGTATCCAAAATTTACAAAGAACTCAAGAAATTAAACACCAAGAAACCAAATAATCCAATTAAAAAATGGAGAACAGAGTTAAACAGAGAATTCACAAAGGAGGATTCCCTAATGGCTGAGAGACACTTGAAGAAATGCTCAGCATTCTTAATCATCAGAGAAATGCAACTCAAGATGACTCTAAGATTCCATCTCACACCTGTCAGAATGGCTAAGATCAAAAGCTCAAATGACAGCACATCCTGGTGAAGGTGTGGAGAAATGGGAGCCCTCCTCCATTGCTGGAGGGAGTACAAGCTTGTACAACAACTATGGAGGTCAGTCTGGGGATATCTTAGAAAACTTGGAATAACTTTGCCTCAGGACCGAGCCATACCACTTCTGGGTATACATCCAAATGACTCCCTCACCGAATTACAAGGAAGTTTCCTCATCTATGTTCATAGCAGCCTTATTTGTAATAGCTAGAAACTGGAAACAACACAGATGTCCCTCAACCGAAGAATGGATAAAAAACTGTGGTACATCTACACAATGGAATACTACTCAGCTATCAGAAACAAGGAAATTATGCAATTTGCAGCCAAATGGATGGAACTAGAGAAGCTCATCCTGAGTGAGCTAACCCAGACTCAGAAGGATGCACATGGCATCTATTCACTTATAGTCGGATTTTAGCTATGTAGTACAGGATATCTATACTACAACCAATGCACCAAAGGGAACATGAACATCAACTTTTTGTTTGTGTGTTTTTTTAGTTTTCTCTCCCTGGCAATGAGACCCTTTTCACTGGTGGTACTGGCTTATAGGCCCCCAGTGTATGAGGAGGCTTTTGGCCCTCGTATGACTCCTGAACTGGGACAGGGGACTGTTATGTAGGGACAGTTCAAAAATATCTAAGAATACATATGGGAGTCTCTGCTTCTATGTTCTCTGAACTAAGTCATTTTTTTAAGTTAGTCTCTTTGTAGAAGTGATGTTTAAGCAGAGATCTAAAGAAGAGAGTTTTATAAAGATTTGGAAGAATAGTGCAGTGGGAAGGGAAATGCCTGTGTGTAGACAGTTTGACATATTGAAGCAGCAAAATGTCCCACAGAGTTTATTTAGATTTTATTTGAAAAGTAAAGGAGAAAAAAAGCATTCTTTGCTCTGTTCTGGACAAGAGAAAAAGAGCTTAGATTTGTCTTTTTTATTAAGAAAAATTTTATACCATTTATTCTGATCATAATATCCCCTTACCAAATCCTCCAAGATCCTCACCACATCCTCACCCATCCAACGTCATGTGCTTTATTTCTCTCTCTCATTAGAAAACAAACAAAAAAAAGAAAGAAAGCAAAGGAACACACACACACACCAACACAAATACCATATAAAGAAACCATAATAGATAAGCAAAATACCAATAAGACAAAAAAATGTCTAGATAAAGCAATATGAGACAGAAAGTCTACAAAAATATCATTGAGCTTGCTTTGCTATCTATTGTTGGGCATAAGGGTCTACCCTTAAGTGTCATTAATATACTTAGTGAGATTCTATTGGAGAAAAATAATTTTCCCTTTACAAACAGATATCAATTGCAGATAGATTTGTAGTTAGATGAGGAAGCCTATGTCCACTCTCTCTTCTCAGCACTGGGACCCTTTCTGACTTGAACCCATGCAGGTCCTGTTCATGTTACCATAGTTTCTCTGAGTTCATATGTACATCAATCCTGTTGTGTCTAGAAGAAACTGGTTTCTTAGTGTCATCCATCCCCTCTAGCTCTTACAATCTTTCCACTTCCTTTTCCACACAGCTCCCTGAGCCCCAAGGGGGGAGGGGGTGATGAAGATATTCCATTTATGACTAAGTGTCTCAAAAGTCTCTCACTCTCTGCACATTGCCCAGTTATGATTCTTTGTTAGTTCTTATCTACTGCAAGGGGAAGCTTCTCTAATGGTGACTGAATCTGATACTGGTCTATGGGTATAATAATATATCATTAGGGGTCATTTTATAGTTCTGTTCCATTAGCAGAACATTAGAATTTATTTAGTTTTCCCCTAGGCCCATGACCTACTTAGCCTCAAGTTCTTGACCACTGAAACAGGTATGGATTCTACCTTGTAGAGTTGGCCTTAAATCTAATCAGAGAGTGACTGGTTACTCCTGCAGTATTTGTGCCAGTATTGTACCAGAACATCTTTCAGGCAGGTCACTGTCATGGATCACAGGGTTTGAAGCTGGGTTGGTGTTTACCTTTCTCCTCTGGTAGCATGCAGAGTACCTTCCAGTACCATCAACACTTGTCAACAGGAGTGAAGCTTAGGCACAAGCTCAACTACTCTGTGTTCCATAAGGTTTGTAAGTGTTGTCTTCAGCAATATGGCCTTGTCATCTGTTTGTGGAGAGCAATCAATAACCTTAGCAATACCCTGAGACGCTTGAGGGTTTTCATGGTATCCCTTTGGTCAATGGCTTAACTAGATTAACCTATTCCTGGCACTGGAGATTTTACTGGGTGATTATCTTAGCTACTGTTCTATTACTATGAAGAGATACCATGACCAAGGCAACTCTTATAAAGGAAAGCATTTAACTGGTGTTTTGCTCACAGTTTCAGTTCATAATCACCATGTCATGAAGTAGACAGCTAAAATGCTAGAGCAATAGCTTGGAGCTTTACATCGCGATCCACAGGCAGCAGGCAGAGACCCTGGGCCTGGCAAAGGCTTTTGAAAGTTCAAAGCCCACCCACAGTGATACACCTCCTCCAACAAGGTCACACCTCCTAATCCTTCCCAAACAGATCCACCAACTGGAGATCAAGAATTCAAAAATATGAGCCTATGGGGTCCATTCTCATCCAAACCAGTGTTGAAAGATGTCTACTTAAGGCATTGTCTTCTCGATTATTTGGTGACTGACTCTATTTCTATTTCTTTTATATATGTATATATTTTAGGAAGCATCTAGAGTAGGAGGTTTCCATATGAACCAAATGGTCCTTAGTATTTGTTATCCCTTCCCATATCCACTCTACTTTACCCATCTCTTCCATCCTGCTCCCTACTTAATGCTTCCACTTCAGTCTTCCCCAGTAACTCTAGAACTTATTTTCTACTTTCCCTTCCTTGGAAGACCCTCCCGTCCCACCTAGTCCCTTACTTGATACCTAACCTCTGTGGTAATATGGATTATAGCATGAATACTGAAGACTTAAAAGTTAGTACCCACATATAAGAGAATACATATAATATTTGTCTTTTGTGATCTGGGCTACATCACTCAGGATGATTTTTTTTCTAGTTGTATCAACTGTCACTTGAAACTTTCACAATTATTTTTATTTTTTAAAGTAAAGATTCTTCTCTAATACACTACATCTCAACCACAATTTCCACTCCCTCCACTCCTCTCAGCTCCCCACCACTTCCCCTCTACCCTGGATTCACTCCCCCTTCATCTCCCATACTTACCACCCTGCACAAAACTCAAGTCCAAGTGGATCAAAGACATCAACATAAAACCAGATACACTGAACTTGATAGAAGAGAAAATGTGGAATAACATTGAATGCATTGGCATAGGAGACAACTTCCTGAACAGAACACCAACAGCTCAGTCACTAAGATCAACAATTAATAAATGGGACCTCATGAAACTTAAAAAAACTTTTGTAAAGCAAAGGACAGCATCAATTGGACAAAGTAGCAGCCTACAGAATAGAAAATGATTTTTACCAACTTCTCATCCAATAGGGGTTTAATATCCAAAATATATAAAGAACTTAAGAAATTATATATCAAAAAAAACAAATAATCTAGTTATAAAGTGGGGTACAGATCTAAACAGAATTGTTAATAGAGAAATCTCAAATGGCTGAGAAACATGTAAAGAAATGTTCATCATCTTTGGCCATCAGGGAAATGTAAATCAAAACTACTTAGAGATTATATCTTACACCTGTCAGAATAGCTAAGATCAATAACACAACTGACAACTCATGCTGGTGAGGATTTAGAGCAAGGGAACAGTCCTCTATTGCTGGTGGGGGTACAGTCTTATACAAGCCATATGGTAGTTCCTCAGAAAATTGGGAATCAATCTACCTCAGACCCAGCTATACCACTCTTCAGCATATACTGAAATTTTCACAATTTTTTAAAAGCTGAATAATTTTCTATTCTGCAAATGTACCACATTTTCATTATTCATTCATGAGTTGAAGGACATCTAGACTATTTCTAGTTTCTGGTTGCTATGAATAGAGCAGCAAAGAATATGGATGAGCACTTATCTTTGCAGTGGGATATAGAGTCCTTTGTCTATATCCCCAAGAGTGGTATAGCTGGGTCTTGATGTTTATCCATTTCTAGCTTCTTAACAAATCACTACACTACTTTCCATGGTGGTTGTACAAGTTTGCACTATTAGATTCATGGTATCTGGTCTTATAGGGAGATTCTTGATCTAGTTGGAGTTGAGCTTTGTGTAGGATATGAAGTATAGATATATTTGTATTCTTCTACATTCAGGTATCCAGTCTGACCAGTATCATTTGTTGAAAATGGATCAAAGACCTTAACATAAGGCCTGACACACTAAATCCAATAGAAGAGAAAGTGGGGAAAAGTCTCAAACTCATTGGCACAGGAGACAACTTCCTGAACAGAATACCAATAGCTCAGGCTCTAAGGCCAACAATCAATAAATGGGACTTTATGAAACTGATAAGCTTCTGTAAGGCAAAGGACACTGTCATTGAACAAAACAGCAACCTACAGCTTGTGAAAAGATCTTTACCAACCCCACTTCTGACAGAGGGCCAATAGCCATAGTTTATAAAGAACTCAACAAATAAAACCCAAGAAACCAAATACTCCAAGGAAAAAAATGGGAAACAGAGCTAAACCGAGAATTCACAAAGGGGGAATGTCTAATGGTGGTAAGACATTTGAAGAAATGCTCAACATCCTTAATCGTCAGAGAAATGCAACTCAAGGTGACTCTGAAATTCCATCTCACACCTGTCAGAATGGCTAAGATCAAAAACTCAAATGACAGCACATGGTGGCGAGATTGTGGAGAGAGGGGAACACTCCTCTATTGCTGGTGGGAGTGCAGGCTTGTGCAACCACTATGGAGGTCAGTCTGGTGATATCTTAGAAAACTTGGAGTAGCTCTACCTCAAGATCCAGCCATACCACTTCTGAGTATCCACTCAAACAATTTCTCACCAAACCACAAGGGAATAGCCTCATCTATGTTCATAGCAGCCTTATTTGTAATAGCTAGAAACTGGAAACAACCCAGATGTCCCTCAACCGAACAATGGATAAAAAAAAAATTGTGGTATATCTACACAATGGAATACTACCCTAGCTATCAGAAACAAGGAAATCATGCAATTTGCAACCAAATGGATGGAACTAGAAAAGCTCATCCTGAGTGAGCAAACCCAGACTCAGAAAGATGCACATGGCATCTACTCACTTATAATTGGATTTTAGCCATATAGTACAGGAAAGCTTTCCTACAACCAATACACCAAAAGGATCAGGAACATAGACTTTGTTACCTATTAAGGGGACAATTTGCCCTGGGAGTGCCACCATGTTGGCCCCCAGTGCAAGAGGATGCTCTAGTCCAAATATGACTGTTGATCTGAGAGGGAATGATACATAGGGACACTCCACATTGAAGGAGTGGGAAGGGTGGGAGAGGGAGGAGGGGGGAGGGTAGAAATGAGAGGGGTGGAATGAGGGTACTGTGATGGAGATGTAACTTGAAGCAATAAATAAACAAAACCAAAAAAGAAAGAAAAAAGAAAATGTTGTCTTTGATCCAGTGTGTATTTTTGAATTCTTTGTCAAAAATAAGATGTCCATAGGTGTGTGGACTTTTATCTAGGATTTCAATTAGATCCTATTGACCAAAGTATATATTTTTATACCAAAGTCATGCTGTTTTCATAACTATAGTTCTGTAGTACAACTTGAATTCTGAGGTGGTGTACCTCCAACAACTCTTTTATTATCCAGGATTGTTTCAGCTCTACCAGGCTTTTTGTATTTCCATATAAAGATCAAAATTATTTTGATGATGTTAATGGAACCTTTGAGAAAATACAGATAAAAAGAGGAATTAATTAGGAAATTAATACAGAAGAACCCCAAAGCCACATGACAGTTTAGACTCTGGAATTAATGTTGAATGTCATATTAAAAGATGGTTATAAATAAATGACTGTAGTCAGAAAAAAATTAGATAACTCAAGATTTTGGTAAAGGTGAAGGTAGGTGGGAATCAACATGGGGAGATGCAACCCTGAGGAAGACTAGGTAAAGGAGTAGGATAGGAAAGGGAAAATGTTTCCAAATGGAATAATGACAAGACAGTAAGCTGTTCCTTCTCTTTAAAGAAATCAATTCATTCCTTCTTTTTAAAACATCAGATAAGTATCAACTCATGAACCAAGATGGATCAAGCCCCATTAATGCTATATTTTAAACAGAAAAGAAAATGTCAATATTTATAGGGCAATCTATTTCTATGTTCTTATGAGGTAAAGCAAGAAGTTCTTAGTGACTGTAGGAAATACTTCTCTGTTATAACTGATACTGCAGTTGTAACACAGAAATTATTTACCTACCCTTCAGCAGATGGAAATGAAGGCATGCAAACCATAGGCTTGTTTTCCATACCACCCTTTTATCTCTGTAGTCTACTTTCTCAACTGATCACAAACCAAGTGCAAAGAATGATGGTCAGCAGCCTTATTCCCAGAAAAATCTTAAATGACTTCTAATTCCCAGAGCCAGCTCAGTGAGTCACAAGCATGACTCATGCAATTGAAAAGAACATGAATTAAAGTGTCATGCTGTGCAAACTAAAGTGATTAAAAAGGAAATTCTACTCCTTTTATTTTTAAGAGCATTAAAAGTAAGATACGATTTTAATATTGATTAAAATTCTGTTCAAAAATTTGCCATTGGGTTTTTTCCTACTATCACCCATCTGAACATGTTTGCTTAATTATTTTAATCAGTACTTCTTCCTTTGGTTTAAATAACTGCAATCTCATTCATCTTTTATTAGTCAATTGACTATAAAGTTGCAATAAAAGCATAGCTAGCACAGAAATGGAAAGATAAAGGAAATTAATTTCTAAGTTAATCTACATAATTTTAACCTAGAAGAAGTTACAGAGTTAGGAAGCTTTCTTTAAAGTCCCCATTCCAGCATCAATTCATGGGACAATCCACAGGAGCATTCTCCACTGACTCTACATGACACTTTCATTCTGTTTTCATAACCACAAGCAAAACTTCTGTTGTCTATTAGAAAAAAAATAATTATGACCTCCTTAAGGTTACAGAATTATAGAAAGGATATTTATTGTTATAGTTAATTCACAAAGGAAAAAGGTGTAAAATCTTAAAGGTGTTTTAGAAATCAGTGAACTTGTGTCCCTGATTAAGATGTGTAGAAGAAATTTTTCAAACAACAGCAAAATATACTTTTGTTGCATCCTTTGTAGTTGATATAATCTCTCATCCATTCCTTGGGAAAAACTCATATCCAACTCACTGTTACCAACTTCTCCAGCTGAATGATAGTTATGATTTCAATCAGCATTCATCATTATTTATTTTCTTCATGAACTACATAATTCTGGAAAAATATATACCTTATATTGCATATAATACAGAAATTCTTGGATAAAATATGCCAGTTTAATAAAAATGGTGAGTTTTATATAGGTAATAAATTTCTGTGCATGTCATGAGTGCATACATGCATGTGCAGGTAGATATGGAAGACATTATGGAAGCCATGCTTTCGGTGAATACTTGGCTCAAGTTTATATAGTTTAAATTAATATATTTGATATCAATTCTCTTACTGATTAGCTTTGAATTATGTACTCTTCTCAAAAATAGTAGTAATTTAAGTTCTATTTTCCATTCTCATACTCTTTACTTCTTTTCTCAAATTTTCATTATCTAAAGCTAACAATATGATGATTAAGAAGGGAAATTCAGGACAGTTCTACTGAGAATCATAAGTATGAATTACCATGCTTTAAACAATCTTCTGGTCATAGAGAAGGTGTGTCAAGGGAAAAAATGTATTGATTCACTCTAATCTGAGTGATCAATTAAAAACAAAAGAAGCAATCAGCTAGTCCATGAAGATTTTCTAAATTCATTTTAGAAAAATAGTTGTTAATATCAGTGTTTCCCATATAATATTAAATTTTACATATAATATTTGTCATCATGGGAGTATAAAAATGGAGGTTACTGGACACAGACTGAGTAAACTGCTCTTATCTTACAAAAGATGTGGTCTGTAAGTGAAATTATTCAATTTCATTTACAGAGTGGATCTCTCTGCAGGAAAGGAAACCAGATATATGAGAACCTGACATGGCTTGCAAGCCTTCTGGACTCCCAATTAAACTGCCTAGAAAGGGCAGGGACAGCATAATCTGTAAGGGCTCTGATGCTCCCCACTCCAGACTCAGGACATAGGCCAAGGAGGAGTGCAGAATTCAGAGGAATCTGCTTGGAAAGAACATGCAGCCTCCCCTTCCCCATATACTAGAACCACACAGAACATGGAGGCTGCAGAGACCAACAGCTCCCACCCTCCCACACTCACCCAGCAACAATGGAGATTACTAAAGCCAGGGGATTCTGAGGACTTCAGATTTCAACTCAGCACCACTGTGCTAGCAATTCTATACCATAAGTATTCTTTTTATTTCTTATCTCTATTTAGTCTCCATTCTTGCAGATATTTCATGTTGGTCTCTCCAATGTCTTCAATTAATAGAGCTGAGGAAATTGGATATCTACATGTCAACAATGAAATTAGATACTTATCTCTCATCTTTCACAAAAGAATAAACTCCAAGAGGATTAGGGACCAGAGTATAAGACCAGACACTCTGAAGCTGCCAGGGGAGAAACAGAGTATACCTCAAAATATAGGCAAAGGGGAGCACCTTCTGAATAGGATTCCAACTGACCAGGAAATAGACCAATCATTGACACACAGGAGCTCACAATATTTAAAAGGTTTGTGGAAAGCAAAGAAAACTGTTTTTTAAATAGAAAGGTAGCCCAAAGAGTGAGAAAAAACTTTATCTGTTATACGTCCAATTGTTATTCTAGAATACACAAAGAACTCAATAAATCAAACATCAAGAAATAACCCAATCCAAAAAATGGGCTAAAAAAACAGAACAGTCATCAAAAGAAGAAATACAAATGGCTAATAAACATTTTTAAAATGTTCAACATCACTAGCTATCAAAGAAATTCAAATTAAAATTAATTTGAAATTCCCAGCCAGAATAGCTATCATCAAAAAACAAGTGACCAAGTGAAAACAAATGCTGGCATGGATGTGGGAAAGGGGAACACTTATGTACTATTGGTGGAAGTAGAAATTGGTGCAGCCTCTATATAAGTCAGTGTGGAGGTTTCAAAAATTTAAAAATTAAAATCTATACAACCCAGCTATATCAATCCTGGGTATATACCCAAAGAATCTATATCCATATACAGAGATAATTACTGATCCATCTCTACTGGTATCCTACTGATAATAGTAAGAAGACAGAATCAGTCTATATGTTCATCAACAAATGAATGAATACTTAAAATTTGGTAAATATATGAGTGTAAAAAAGAAAAATTATAAAATTTTCAAAATAAAACAGAGCTATTGTGTTGAACCCTGCTGGTAAGGTCAAAGTCTGGTGTTACTGGAAAGCCCCTGAGCTTGGTGCTTAATAACCAACTCCCTTCTTTCAGTGCAATTCCCTCTTCTTCTGCCTGATCTGGGGGTTTCCAGACTGCTGGACCACACCCTCTATCTGAGGAATGTCACATAGCCCTCAAAGAGATTGCACTCCTATCCCTTTCTCCCAATAAGAAACCCACACAGGGATCACCTGGAAGTGCCTCCCCATGCTAATGAGATCTCTTGGGGCTTTGACTTTTAGCCAATGACCTTTCTCTGTTTCCCCATGCCTCTAATTGTATCTGGGGTGCTTCCCCCAACCCCACTGCTCATGGGATAATTAGGCACTGTATTGCCTTTCTTATGATAGGATCTTGCTACTACATGTAAATGAAGTATCCCTGACACTTGCTACTACATGTAAATGAAGTATCCCTGACACTGTTCGTCCCAGCGAATCAAGCACATTCACCTCCAAAACCCCTCGCCACTGCCTAAGGCTTATAATGTCCCTTTTCATGAAATAAACTCTCTCTCTCTCTATTCCTCCACCATGATCATCTGAAACATCTGTTTATTTTTGGCCTGGGAGGAAGGGTTTTTCGCCTGCCATGAAGAACTCATTGTTGGATCCACCTGCCTAGCCAGGCTTGTTTGGGGCACAAGCTCCCACCTAGATGCTACTAGCATCTAGATCACCACTTCTGGTCACCATGGTGGCCAAGATTCCACTCCTTCTCCTGTACTGTCCACCACAAAACTGCAGCCTCAAGCTCCAGCAGCTGTCTGGTCTTGTGCCAGCAACTTAGCTAAAGGAGCTATAACCTTTTGCTACATGATCTAGGTTAGGATAATCCTAATCCTCTTTCTTGCTTAATCAGGAGAATTGTAACACTTGACAGTGGAGAAAATCCTTTCTCCCACCTCTCCAGAATATTCTGTGTCATGGATCCCAAGTTTCATTTTTTCTGTCTGGAAACTTACATAGCCTGGACCTTCTGGGGGAAAAGTGTGTGCTTCTGGCTTGGTGTCTGACAAGGCCCTAGCTTCCTGGGAGAGGACTAGACAAGACCTGAGTCCCACCAGAAGACCCAGAATGACAGAACTAGAAAATATGACATTAAGTGAGCTAACTCAGGCTCGGAAAGAAAAGCACTGCATCCTCATATATGGATCATGCTTTGAATTTTTAGATTTTCTTTCTTAATGTGGAGTAACTGTAAGAGGTCAGAATGGTAGAAAGGGATCATGATAAGGAAAGATATTGGGCCATATGATATTAAAGTGGGGAGATGGAATACTAAGTGTTAAAGCAGAGATGAGAATAGGGTAAATAGAGGAGAGGAACTAGAGAGGATGCTTTAACCAAAACTGGAAATGTACTTTCAAAAAGCCTTATGGAAACTCACTACATTTTAAACCAATTGAAATATATAATTTTATAACAACAAAAGAAATTTGAACAGAAATACCCTGGATGGGTGGACAATGGTGTTCCCAAAAGTCATGGATGAGTATATGAAAATCTCAGTGCCAGATGTGAGATACTTCCCATTGATTATTGATTAAAGAGATCCTTAAAAGTTCTAAAAACAAAACAGGTCATTTCCATTGCTCTTGGTTGCCCACCACAGCTAGATAGTAAGATCCTATTGCTGGAAACACCACACATTTTTGTTTCAAAAAATAGAGAACTCAAACTGTAATTGAACAGGAAATTTCCTTCCTGCTGGATAACTTTTGTAGATCCAAAAGGTGTTATGTAAGTTACCAGAAGAAAATAATCATCAATGCATTTTCCCAGCAGTGGATCTTGCATAATACAGTCCTAATTAGATGAGATCTGTCGTTGTTGCAATAGTGGCATAACTGATATAGAAATAATCAACTGTTTTCTGCTAGGATTTGAGGCTCAGTACTTTAAACATGGTAAGAGCTAGAGGAAACATGCTGTGAAAATAGTCTTCTGGACATGACATGACCATTTAATTCATGAATCATAGTAGTTATAGTTACCTGGATAAGATCTGCTCAAGATCAAGTCAATTATTCCAGCATGGGCTTGGGAGAAGCTCTTGAGGCTCCACTCCATGCAGAAGAGGTATTTTAAATTAATAGTTTCATAAGAAGAGAGAGTCATTTTTCTGTAGAGACATGGCCACTGGCAGTTTGAGTACTAACTGAACTCAATGGGCTATACATTTCTTCTTAAAGAAGAAGCGATCAAAGTGAGAAGGCCCTGAAGGTGAGGACATTGCAGCTTAGATGGATATGATCAAGTTATGTTGTATATGTGTATGAAATTTTCAAACATAATGTTTTTTAAAGAAATTATATAGCCCAATTAAATTCACGGAGATTGGATACCAGAAGCCCTGGCACCTTCCTTATGTCTTGACGGTGTCAGGATTAAGATTGTCACTTTTCATAAACAACTTGTCTGTTGTAGTATACTAGACGTTATAATCAGAAATTGGTCCTATTTTCAACTTTGTGTGCCTACCCAAACAGAAATTTTTGGCAGATATTCAGGATTTCATGATGTAATTTTTATGTTACTTTTCACATAGCTTGTTACTCTTTTTCCTAAATTACTGTTTGGCCTATTGGTAAGATAACTTAAATCTGTTTTTAACCTACAATATGAGGAGAGAAGGCAATACAAAATACAAAAATTATATAGATATTATACATGTTACAACTTCTGTGTATTAAAATTGCAACTATGTTAAAATGCAGCTGCATGAAGGAATTAGTATTATACGCATTTCTTTAAAATTTTAACATTTATTTATTTATTCAAGTTGCATCTCGATCACAGCCCCCTCCCTCGACCCCTCCCACACTCTTTTTCCTCTCCCTCCTCTCCTTCTCCTCAAGTGAGGGTGGTCCCACCCCTATCAAGCCCCCTTAGGTCATCAGTCACATGAGGGCTAAGAACTTCCTTTTGCACTGGTGCCCAACATGGCAGCGCAGCTAGGGTAAGGTGTTCCGCTAACAGGCACCATAGTCCATTACACTGCCCTCCCCACCATTTGCTAAGGGATCTGTATGAAGGCAAATGAAAGTTGCCTATCATTTGTATATGTATAAGGGAGCCTAGGTCAGGTCTATATATGCTGTTTCTTCTTTTTCTTCTTCTTCTTCTTCTTCTTCTTCTTCTTCTTCTTCTTCTTCTTCTCCTTCTTCTTCTTCTTCTTCTTCTTCTTCTTCCTCCTCCTCCTCCTCCTCCTCCTCTTCCTCCTCCTTGTCTTCTTCTCCTTCTCCTCCTCCTCCTCCTTTTTCTTCTTCTTCTTCTTCTCCTCCTCCTCCTCCTCCTCCTCCTTCTTCTTCTTATTCTTCTTCTTCTTCTTCCTGTTAAGTGTTTTGGTCTCTGTAAGCCTCTATTGTCATAGATTAGTTGGTTCTGTTGATCTTCATATGGTGTTCTTATCCCCTGCAGAAATCTATGCCTCCTCCCTCTCTTTTTTTTCTTATAATAATAAACACAATACAAAACAATAAGAACAATTAGGCAATAATTATGAAAATTATAAGGTATAACATGCATTCCCAATATCCAGTCCACATATATTTGGAAACTAATAATAATATTCTATTATCTATCTCAATGAGTTTAAAGTTCTATATATAACTCAGTTTCCATCTCAACTTATATTACCAACTTAAAAAAAATCTTCTTAGACCAAGAACATCCTTTTAATTTCTAAATAACTTAAAATTTAACTGTGAGACTATAACTATCTAGTCTTCAACCAAATCAGAGACCTGAGAAGGATAAATATATCTGAAAAAAACAGGAAGTGCAAAGCAAGCAGCTTCCAAAACCAAGAAATGACAGACAACTGGCTGCCTGCACAGTCCCCAGTTTCTCTCTATAACATTGGAGCATCTATCTTCAGCCTTTTGGCCCAGTATCTCTGACAGACATTAATTGTAAAGCAGGAATTATGAAGGACTTGCCTACCCTGTCTTGGCAGAGCTAGGCTGTTGACTTACCTGCTTCCAAGTTTTGTCCTTTTTGGACAGTATTCTGTCTACAGATGAAGCAAGGCTTTTTCTTGCCCAGTGACAAGCTTGCCACTAATGCAACCATCTCCAAATGGAGATTCTTCTATGCTCATCATCGACTTGAAGTAGAATGAGGGGTGTTGTCAGGAGCTGTACACCCATATTTTTAAGCTGGGTCTGATGTCTCCACCTATAATCTCAGCCCTCTGGACGCTGAGGGGGGGACACTGAAGGTTCTAGACAACTTTGGCGTCACAGCCAGTCCTAGGCCACTCTAAATTGCATAGCCAGTGATTCTCACAACACAAGGAACCTATCTTATTTGAAACTTTTTCCAATAAATTTTCAAATAGTTTTGTTAACATTGATTGCAGTAGAATTTTATTTTAATTTACTGTTTGGTTGGTTGGTTGATTTGAGGCAGGCTAGTCTCAAAGCCAAACTCACTATTTATCTGTGGATAATTCTGAAGCTGATCCTTCTGCCTCCACCAGATACTGAGAATATAGGCATGAGTCACCACATCCAACTTGACTTTTATTTTTAATGCATATTTAACAATTCAGGGTCCTTCTATACCAAAGAAAATAAAGCACATTTGATTTTTTTAGGACTGAATTCTATTTAAACATTTCAAAAATTCAATTGTAATATATAACTGTTTAAAATTAAAATAAACAAAAATTATTCATGGCACCCAGATTCGAATAGCAGAATATATAATGACACAGACAAATGTATGCAGGAGACCTTTAGCTGGACACATGACTGTCTGCCTTCTCACCTGATTAGAATATCTGTTGTGCTAGTAAAAAAGGTGGTATTTTCTGATTAACACTTCATCTGAGTATTGATCTCTTTGTCCTTACACATTTCTAATTGTTCTTCTCTTTTCCTTTGAAATCAAGTTTTCTTTTTTCTTTAACTAACAAAATCATTTCAGCATATAATCTTCTGTTTCATGGATGGATTGTGCAGAGCTCTTTAAATACTATATTATCTATGCCATTATCTAATTTACTTAATACCTTTCTTCTGAAATTCTAACCTATAGAAGCAAATTTCACCCAGACTAATACAAATGGCATTATGCATTAATAATAATTTAATGGGAAAAATATATTGAAAACTTTTCTAAAAGTCCATGTTATGAAGTCTTTATGTGCTGCACATAAGAATTCACATTAAAACTGAGCATGTGTTTATCTCTTCTTAGTCTTTCTGCAGGGTACAGTATTATATCAAAGAACCCTACCTTTAAATATTTAACCATAAAATACCAAGACATGGAATGTCTTGACTATATCTTATGATCTCATATGGTTCACCATTTGCATGAGGATTTTATTATCAATGAATTTAATAAAAGTGTTAGCTAACACTGCCCATGATGATGAGGACAGGAGGCAATAAATATCTTTTTAATTTGTTTACTTTTTATTTCATTTGTATGGGTGTTTTGCCTGCATGTATGTCTGTGTCTCATGAGCATGCCTTGTGTCCTTGGAAGCCAGAAAAGTGTATCTGGCACTGTAGTTATATATGATTTTTAACAGTCACATACCTAGGTATTAGTAATCAAACCTATGTATTCTGAAGGAGCATCCAGTGTTCTTAACCACTGAGCTCTAGTACCAATTTCTTATAATTAATTGCAGTCTTAATTTGTAAATCTTATTTGTAAATTTAAAGTTAGTAGTCACAAAGTAGATAACTAGATAATTTTCAAAACTCCAAATATATTCTTATAATCCCTTGATACATAGTTTCTTAAGAATAATGACAATTCCTCCTATTTGTGGGACTTAACCCTTTTGATGCACACAGGGAATATTTGAATTGCTTCTCTTCCTCTGGATGTTTCCTCCTCACAAACTTTGTCAATACTTGCTTGCATTTTAAATCCACCCTGTGGGAATATGTTTACTTTGTCAAATATAACTGCCTTGCATTCACTTTCATAAATGTCAGCATTTGTCACAACTACTGACATCACAACCTTCATATGAGGTAGTGGATACAATGGAAAGAAGCAGCTGTATCTTATTCAACCTTACTTTCCTCAGTGGCCAAGAGCAAATAATTACAAATTGATAGACCAGCTAATTGAGTCCTCATACACTGTTCTGGATAGATGAGAAAACAGGGTCAACAGCAATAAAACATATCGTAAGAGCCAAACCATGACAAATAATTCAAAATGTCTAATTCCTGCCTCACTAGCCCAATGTGTGCCACCATCATAAAGGTAAAGGCAAAAGAAAAATAACAGCATTATATTAAATAGAAGGCAAAAGTTAAGAATGGGTTTCTGATGATTAATGAACTATATAGTTGACCTACAGTGTTTTAAGAAAATTAGTGGGGGATCCAAGAGGGCGGCGGCCTGCATGGACGTATTTTGATTTCGGGGTTAACAGTCACAGGGCAGCAAGTATTGCAGGACCCTGTACAAACGGCTCGACCCTAGATCTCACCCAACTACATAGAGACCACTGAGGGTCCCGGGGCAGGACTCTCCCTCCCACTCTCAGACAGGCAAGGAAGCAGCTGAATCCGGAATCGGGAGCCCCCCATCCCCCACCAGGAGAGACACGCTGGGTAAGTTCCAATCTAACACCCAGCGGGCAGATTCAGATCGCATGCAGAGATAATCCCCACCCTGATGGGCACCCCCAGGTCTCACACAGACAATCCAGCTATCTGGCAAAAGGTTGCGACCCTTGGAAGTGAGCACAGCTCAGCTGCAAAGTGCCTTCAGACTGCAGATTGCAACCCACTGCGGTGATGTCACTGGCCAGTTTCCAGACCTTGGGAGCAGCAAGGCTATTGGGGGTGAAGACAGATTTACCCACCACAGGAGCCAACCCCGGGCAAACTGCAAGGTATTTGAAACTGTTGTATATCGGACTTTTTCACCAGTACTGGCCCTTCCAGCAGGGAACCAGAGCTTACTTGTACACAGCTCCACCCCCTGGATTAGTTAGTTCTCCACCTAGGAGGTGGGGCTGAATGACTCACCTTATAGGGGTGGAGTAAGGCAACTCGACTCTTGCATCAAAGCGCCCCCTTTGGACCTAAGTCCAGAAGACAGCTAAAAAATTCCACATGGTCAGAGGCCCCAGACAAAAAAGAAAAAAAAAATCCAGAGTGAAATGACTCCAACAAAAGAAAGCAACGCTATTCCATCCAGCCCGAACCACCTCACCACAGATGAACCACATGAAAATGATGACAATTCTACATTATGGAAAGTGATAGAGTCCCTTCAAGAAGAACTTAAATCTGTGAAGGAATTCAAAGAATCCACAATTGCACATACGAAAGCAATGGAAAACACCATTAGAGAACTTCAGAACAAGGTGAGTCAATTTGAACAAGAAAAAGAGAGGGCAATGGAAGACTTCCAGGCAACGACAAGCAAACTAGAGCAGGAAATGTACAAAACAAATAACATCACTCAAGAAATGGAAATGGAAACTGTAGGAGTTAGATAAATTAGATTTAGGAAATATATAGGAGTTTCTGATACTGTCTCTTAATTCGGGGCCTAAAGAGCATTATCAACATAAAGTCAACAAAAACAGGAAAGACTCAATAGACTAAAAAACAAGTTTAAAGTCAACAAAAACAAAAAAGACTCAATAGACTAAAAAACAAGTTTAAAGTCAACAAAAACTAAAAAGACTCAAGACGTAAAAAAACAAAGTATCTGGCCTGACATTGTTTTCAGCTGCTAAGTGGGCGCAGCCCAAATTAAGCTGAAACAGAGTTCCTCCTATTTGAGGGCAGTGCGTGGAGCCCAGAAGAGAAGAGGCCCCTGATGCTAGAGAGCTCCAAGAGTCCTACTAAAAAAATGGCTGGCCATTGATGTCCAGCTCTCTCCCTGAAACAAAAAAAAAGCCGGTAAACAAAGAAAGCCTGAGCAAGACACCAAAAGGCCCAGGACTGGACCCTGTGGCTCAGCTTTTGCCTAGAGGGGTTTGATCTGTCCAAACAGTGGCCTAAAGGAAACGGTGCCTGGCTTTAAGGACTGAGGCAGAGCAGCTGAGTTCCTGATTCAAAAGAAGTAAGTTGGCCTGCAGACGGCTGGGGTCTCCCACAAAAAAAAAAAAAAACATAAAGCCTTATTTAAGGTGAGACTACAATAACCAACGACCCTGACGAACCTACATCTGAGAGATCCAGAAGAAGGACTGCTAAGTGTGTTAAAGAATCTACAACAAAGACTATGTTCCTTACGACTGAGGACCTGCCCCAGAGACTATATCATTCTAAAAGGTTATAAAAGTAGTTGTTATGATTATCAATAGGTTTAGTGGATAGGTTAAAGGGGTTATAAAAATTTATAGGATTAATAGTTAAAAAATTGTTGATGTTTGTTATAAGTGAATTTAGTAATAAATAAATAAGTGTTAAATAATAATTTAAAAGTTCGGTTACAGGAAACAATAAAGAAAACACAGTCAGAGTTAAAAATGGAAATGGAGAATCAAGAGAAAAGAACAGGAACTATGGATTTGAGTATCAAAAATAGGATTCAAGAGATGGAAAAAGGATCTCAGGCATGGAAGATTCGATGGAAGAAATCAATACAACATCCAAAGAAAATGAGAAAGCTAAAAAATCTCTCAACCACAATATCCAAGAAATCAAGGACTCAATGAAAAGACAGAGCCTAAGAATTATAGGCATAGAGGAAAGAGAAGACTCCCAAATCCATGGTCCAGGAAATACCTTCAACAAAATCATAGAAGAAAACTTCCCAAACCTAAAGAAAGAGATGCCAATAAAAATCCAAGAGGCCTACAGAACACCAAAAAGATTAGATCAGAAAAGAAACTACTCTTGCCACATAATAATGGAAACTCCAAATGTAGAGAAAAAAGAAAGGATATTAAAAGCTGTAAGAGAAAAAGGCCAAGTCACATACAATGGCAGACCCATCAGAATCACACCTGACTTCTCCTCAGAAACTTTAAAACCTAGAAGGGCCTGGAGAGATGTCCTACAAGCCCTCAGAGAACATAGATGCGAAGCCAGACTACTATACCCAGCAAAACTCTCTATCAACATAGATTGAGAAAACAAGATATTCCATGACAAAATCAAATTCAAACAATATCTACCCAAAAACCCAGCCCTACAGAAGATCCTTGAAGGAAAATTCCAACACAGAGAAGATAACTACACCCAAGAAAACAGAGGAAATAGAAACCTCCACAGCAACTAAACAAAAAGAAACACAAGACGACCAGCTATACCAAAATAATGGGAAATAACAACCCCTAGTCACTAATATCCATCAATATCAATGGACTCAACTCACCAATAAAAAGACACAGACTTACAGACTGGATCTGTAAACAGGACCCATCTTTTTGCTGTATACGAGAAACACATCTCACTATTGAAGATAAACACTATCCCAGAGTAAAGGGCTGGGAAAAGGTTTTCCAAGCAAATGGACCCAGGAAACAAGCTGGAGTAGCCACACTAATATCAAACAAAATAGACTTCCAATTGAAGTTAATAAAAAAAAGACAGAGAAGGGCATTACATACCTGTTTAAGGAAATATCCACCAAGAGGTCATCTCAATATTGAACATCTATGCCCCAAATACAAAGGCACCTACATTTATAAAAGAAATGCTTCTAAAACTCAAATCGCACATTGATCCAAACACTTTAATAGTGGAAGACTTCAACACCCCACTCACAACTATGGACAGATCATCAAGACAGAAGCCAAATAGAGAAATAATGAGTCTAACAGAGATCATGAACCAAATGGACCTAACAGATATCTACAGAACGTCTAACCCAAACACAAAAGAATACACCTTCTCAGCACCTCATGGAACCTTCTCCAAAATCGACCATATAGTTGGACACAAATATAGCCTCAACAGATACAAGAAAATTGAAATAACCTCTTGTATCTTATCAGAATACCATGGAATAAAGCTGGACTTCAATAGCAAAAGAATCAACAGAAAGTCTACACTCACATGGAAAGTGAACAACTCTTTACTAGAGGACCACTGGGTCAGGGAAGAAATAAAGAAGGAAATCAAAGACTTCTTAAAATCCAACAAAAATGAAGACAAAACATATCCAAACCTATGGGACACAATGAAAGCTGTGCTACAAGGAAAGTTCATAGCACTAAGTGTCTTCAAAAAGAAAATTGTGATAGCTTATATTAGCAAATTAACAGCTAAACTGAGTGAATTGGAAAAAAAAAGAAGCAAACACTCCCAAGAGGAGCAGAAGGCAGGAGATCATCAAACTTAGGGCTGAAATCAACAACTTAGAAACAAAAAGAACTATACAAAGAATCAATGAAACCAAGAGTTGGTTCTTTGAGAAAATCAACAAAATAGACAGACCCTTAGCCAAATTAGCTAAAAGACAGAGGGAGAAAACACAAATCAACAAAATAAGAAATGAAAAGGGAGAAATAACAACAGACATTGAGGAAATCCAGAGAATATTTGGAACCTACTTTAAAAATCTATTCTCCACCAAATATGAAAACTTAAGTGAAATGGACAATTTTCTTGATAGATTCCACATACCGAAGCTAAATCAAGATCAGATAAACAGATTAAACAGCCCTATAACCCCTAAGGAAATAGAAACAGTCATTAAAAATCTCCCAACCAAAAAAAGCCCAGGGCCAGATGGCTTTAGCACGGAATTCTACCGGACCTTCAAAGAGGAGCTAACACCAATACTTTTCAAACTCTTTCACAAAATAGAATCTGAAAGAACATTGCCAAACTCATTCTATGAGGCCACAGTCACCCTGATTCTTAAACCACACAAAGACCCAACAAAGAAAGAGAACTTCAGACCAATCTCCCTCATGAACATAAATGCAAAAATACTTAATAAAATACTAGCAAACCGAATTCAAGAACACATCAAAAGTATGATACATCATGATCAAGTAGGCTTCATCTCAGGAATGCAGGGATGGTTCAACATACAAAAGTCTATCAACGTCATTCACCATATAAACAAGATGAAAGAAAAAAAACCACATGATAATCTCGCTAGATGCAGAAAAAGCATTTGACAAAATCCAACACCCCTTCATGCTAAAAGTTCTGGAGAGAACGGGCATACAAGGACCATACCTAGAAATAATAAAGGCAATATACAGCAGGCTAGGGGTCAACATCAAATTAAATGGAGAGAAACTTGTAGCATTTCCTCTAAACTCAGGGACAAGACAAGGATGTCCACTTTCACCATATCTCTTCAATATAGTACTTGAAGTTCTTGCTAGAGCAATAAGACAACTAAAGGAGATAAAGGGGATACAAATTGGAAACGAAGAAGTCAAATTATCCCTATCTGCAGATGATATGATAGTATACATAAGCGACCCCAAAAATTCCACCAGAGAACTCTTACAGCTGATAAACACCTTCAGCAAAGTGGCTGGATACAAAATTAATTCAAAACAATCAGAAGCCCTTCTTTATACAACAAACAAATGGGCTGAGAAAGAAATAAGGGAAACAACCCTTTCACAATAGCCACAAACAACATAAAATACCTGGGGGTAACTCTAACCAAGCAAGTAAAAGACCTGTACAACAAGAACTTCAAGCCCTTGAAGAAAGAAATGGAAGAGGCCTTTAGAAGATGGGAAGATCTCCCATGTTCATGGATAGGTAGGATCAACATAATAAAAATGGCCATCCTACCAAAAGCAATATATAGATTCAATGCAATTCCTATCAAAATACCAACACAATTTTTATAGACTTGAAAGAGCTATTCTCTATTTCATATGGATCAACAAAAAGCCCAGAATAGCTAAATCAATCCTGTACAATAAAAAATCATCTGGAGGTATCACCATCCCAGATTTCAAGCTGTACTACAGAGCAATAGTTGTAAAAACAGCATGGTATTGGTATAGAAACAGACCAGTAGATCAATGGAATCAAATTGAAGATCCAGAAATAGACCCACACACTTATGGCCACCTAATTTTTGACAAAGAAGCCAAAATGGCACAATGGAAGAAGGACAGCATCTTCAACAAATGGTGCTGGTCCAACTGGATGTCCACTTGTAAAAGAATGAAATTAGACCCATACTTATCACCTTGTACAAAACTTAAGTCCAAGTGGATCAAAAACCTTAACATAAGGCCAGTCACACTAAATCTACTAGAAGAAAAAGTGGGAAAACCCTCGAACTCATTGGCACAGGTGACAACTTCCTGAACAGAACACCAGCAGCTCAGGACCTGAGAACAACAATCAATAAATGGGACCTCATGAAACTGAAAAGCTTATGTAAGGCAAAAGACACTGTCATTCGAACAAAATGGCAGCCTACAGACTGGGAGAAAATCTTCACCATCCCCACATCTCATAGAGGGCTAATATCCAAAATCTACAAAGAACTCAAGAAATTAAATGCCAAGAAACCAAATAATCCAATTAAAAAATGGGGGACAGGGCCAAATGGAGAATTCACAAAGGAGGAATCCCTAATGGCTGAGAGACACTTGAAGAAATGCTCAACATCCTTAATCATCAGAGAAATGCAACTCAAGACGACTCTAAGATTCCATCTCACACCTGTCAGAATGGCTAAGATCAAAAGCTCAAATGACAGCACATGCTGGCGAGGGTGTGGAGAAAGGGGTACCCTACTCCATTGCTGGTGGGAGTGCAAGCTTGTGCAACCACTATGGAGATCAGTCTGGCGATATCTTAGAAAACTTGGAATAGCTTTGCCTCAGGACCCAGCCATAACACTTCTGGGTATACACCCAAATGCCTTTTCACGGAATCATAAGGAAGTCTCCTCATCTATGTTTATAGCAGCCTTATTTGTAATAGCTAGAAACTGGAAACAACCCAGATGTCCCTCAACCGAAGAATGGGTTAAAAAAACTGTGGTACATCTACACAATGGAATATTACTCAGCTATCAGGAACAATGAAATTATGCAATTTGCAGCCAAATGGATGGAACTAGAAAAGCTCATCCTGAGTGAACTAACCCAGACTCAGAAGGACACATATGGCATCTATTCACTTATAGTAAGATTTTAGCTATATAGTAGAAGGTATCGATACTACAACTAACACACCAAAGGGAACTTGGGCATAGACTTTTTATTTATTTTTTTATTTTTTTATATTTTTTCTACTTTTTATTCTTTTTTATCTGTTTGCTTATTTGTTTGTTTGTTTTTTAGTTCTCTCTCCCAAGCAATGAGACACTTTTCACTGGTGGTACTGCCTCGTAGATCCCCAATAAATGAGGAGGCTCTTGGCCCTCATACGACCTCTCAACTGAGATGAGGGACTGTTATATAAGGACACCCCACCCCAGAGAAATGGGAATGGAAGGGTTAGGAGGTAAAAAAAAAAAATGAAATGTGATGTTTTGGCCTTTTACTACTAATTGTCATAAACTGTTTAGGATAATTAAGAAATGCAAACTAATAGTTATGCAAGCCGGTCATTTTGTTAGGTACTATGACAGCCTATTATAGTTATTTTTCTAAGCTAATAAGAAATAAAGCTGCTAAGAGACAAGCAACATCTGCCTACCCTAATATAAGAGATAGATAGGGCCTCTTCCAAAACCTCAAGAGATCTGCAGAATATGGCATGCAAAGATGTTTTCATAACTTTAGATTTTTTTATATTGAGACATAAATATCAACTCCTGAAAGCACCCGCTATTCTACCCCATGTAGAAGATAAGCATCCAAGAATCTCCAGTGGGAGATGATTGAATTAGTCGCAAGCCTATTTCTTGGTAGGAAAAGCCCCTTGGTCCAACTGTAGACAGAATGCTGTCCAAAAAAAGACAAAACCTGGAAGCAGGTAAGTCGACAGCCTAGCTCTGCCAAGAAAGGGTAGGCAAGTCCTTCATAACCCCTACTCCACAATCAATGTCTGTCAGAGAAACGGGGCCAAATGACTGAAGATCGATGCTGTAATGTATGGAGAGAAAAATGGGAATTCTCCAGGCAGGCATTGGTATGTCATTTCTTAGTTTTGGAAGATGCAGGCCCTGTACTTCCTATAAAATCAGATATATTTATCCCTCTCAGGTCTCTGAGGTGGTTGAAGAACAGATAGCTAGAGTCTCATAATTAAATTTTGAGTTGTTTAGGAGTCAAGAGAGTGTTATAGATTTAAGAAGATGCATTTAAAATTGTGTTGCAAGTTAGTATGAACGTTGAGTTAGATATAGAACTTTAAACTCATGGAGATGTTTAGATAGTAGAATGTTAAAGTCAGGTGCCAAATACATATGGACTGGACATTGGGAATGTACGCTAAGCCATATAACCCTCATAATTGTGGCCTAATTACCTCTGTTGTTTTGTAATGTATTTATTAATATAAGAGAAAGAGTCATTTGTTGGACTGAAAGGGGAAACTGTAGGGAGAAATAAGATATACCTTAAACTTAAAAGAAAGAAAAAGGGAAGAGGATTGGGGGTTGAGGGTGAGAGGGTGGGACTGGAGGGGGGAATAGGAAGGGGAATGCGATTGAGATATAACTTGAAGAAATAAAAAATAAAGAATAAATAAAGTAAAAAAAAGAAAATTAGTAAGAATTGATCAGTCATTATTGAAGAGTCAGAGTGGAACAAATGACTGCTTGAACCAAATAGAATAGTTAATAAACAATTAGAAGGATTTACCTTTAATTGTTTAAAAGTCAGTTTAATACTTTGTCCATTTAGAATAGTAGTAGTAGGCTCTCACATAGGACCTAGGTCCTATTAATAGATGAGTTCTTGGCCTGATAATGGTGCTAGGTATAGGTTTCAATCTTGTAGAGAGTCTTAAATCCAATCATAAAGTGATCGGTTACTCCCATGATATTCATGACACTATCACACCAGTGGGCATGTCTTGCCAAGCCAGTAGCTACTGTAGCTTGAAGCTTCATAGCTGAGCTGTGAACTTTGACTTCCAGTAGCATGTATAGTACCTTCTAGCACTATGAAAGACAGGCAATAGAGATGAAGCTTCCAGATGAACAACAGTTTGATTTTTCTACGTTCTATGACTCAAGCATGTGATGTTTTCAACAATTGTATACACTCACAAAATTCTGTATGGTAGCAAGAATCATTGGCAATAACCTGCAATTTGAGGTTACTTTGGGACCTCACTGGCAAACAACTCCAAAAGAATTGATATTGGAGTGTCCAGCTCATTATGTCCAATGCCACTCCTGGACTGGTGGCCCTGTCCACCAGTAACCCATTCCTACATTTGGCCTTTTGCTTGCCTATGGTGTCTAGTAGGGGATTTGTTGCCTAGTATAGGGTAACTTTACTTGTCTTAAGCTAAAGCCAGACAAATCCCATAATGGATAAGGGACATGGGTACAAAGTGCCACCTCTAGCTGAGTAGCATTTGATAGCTGCCCATAAAGGGAGAGTTGGTTTTCTTTAAGATGACAGCCCCTGGTAGACTGACTACACTCTAGAAGGCCATGTGTCATCCTAGAATACAAACAGTACAAGTTGAGCCAAATGGATATTTTCAAAAATAGGGTGATTGTCTTTGTTACAGTTTCTATTGCTATGATAAAATGTATGATCAAAAATCACTTGGAAAGGAAAGGATTTGAACTGAAGCAGAGACCCTGGAAAAACATTGGTTACTCTTCATAGTTTGTTCAACTTGTTATTTTATAGCATCCAAGGCCATCACTCCAGGAGTGACATTGGACATAATGAGCTGGATCCTCCCATATCAATCATTAACCAAGAAAGTGCACCATCAGCTTGCCTACAGGCCAATATGGTGGGAGCATTTTCTCAGTTAAGTGGCCCCTCTCTGGTATTACTCCAGCTTTTGTCAAGTTGACATAAAACTAGTCAGTACAAGGACACAAAGTTAGGTCCAGAGGAAAAATGGTATATTTTGGAGCACTTGCATAAGGGGTGAATACAGTCAAAGCTCAGTGAAACAAACTCTCAAAGAACTCATGTTAAAAAGAGTGGGAAAAGGAAATGGTTATCTGTAATTTTACACAGAAGTAGGGTAAGGAAGAAGTGACATGGAAGCTGAACAAGAGAAATTGCAGCTGGAGAAGGTTTAAGTCACTGATGAAGAGGACAGGCAAGAAAATGGACTATGGTTACTAATAACCAACTACCTGAAGTAGATGGAACAGTGGAGAACAATCTGGAAAGTTCCTAACATTTTCCATTACCAAGCATCAGTGTGCTATGCCATGTCTCTTTCTCTGGATGATTACTTAACTTCTTATAATGCCTTTGCCTGAGACAGATGAGGACATAGAATGCTGAGCCTGACTTGAGAACTATTTAAAATGCTGTTAAATTTTTCTACAACTAGATTAATGTTAATAAATTCTTTTTTAAAAATTAATAAATGGAGGAGCCGGAGGAAAAGAGCCTTTTGGTAAGATATACCCAACTTTTCCCTTCCTGAACAAAGATGGATATTTTAACTGTGGACATGTTGTGCTTAGGGAATGTATAAATGGCTGTGATATAATTAAATAGCAATCTGAAAATTGCCCTCATCCCCATCATGCAAACTGAACCTATAAATAAACCCCAGAACAAATAAATGGTTTAAAAATGATTCTCTAGTCCTGGAACACTGACACTCTACTCTCATCTGTAATCAAATGCTATTATTAGGTAAAAATAGGAAGGGAAATTGAAGTTCTTTGTTCTACACTGAACGAGCCACAACTATGTGGTTATCCCTGGATAAGTCGTTCAGTTCATCTGTTTTCATTTGTAAAACGAAAAAGTGAACTATGTGCTCTTCAGGATTCTAAATTACCCTCATTCATCATCCTTTTATCATTTTATCTGAGAAGCAATAAAACTTAGTGAGTAAAACACTCAACTCAGAAACTCAAAATCTACCTTTTACAAAGTATGTTACCATAGACAGGCAAATGGCTTATTCTCATTGTGCCTCATTTTCCTTAAGGGAGCATAAAATTTGTGAGGATTACGTTGAGATAGGAAACATTTTTGATACAGGGTTTGGCATAACATTTGTAGTGTGTACATTTTAGATATTATTTTTCTTTTTCTGACATACACTGATGGTAGAAAGACAAGCTCGGAAAACTAAAAACCTTAATGATAAGAATTCTGTCCCAGCTAATCTGAGTCTCAGTTTAGATTAAGTAGTTTAGTAAATCAGAACATGGCAAACCATTCAAGTTGTATGAACATAAGTCATGAACATATGGCCTACACATTCTTATTTCTCCCACTAAAATATGAAGGAACATGTATTGGTAACAACAGTTAGAGAAAAGGAGTGCATAAATCTGAAAGAAAGCAAGAGGGGACACATGAGTGTTTGAAAGGAGGAAAGAGAATAGGGAACTGATTTAATTATAATCATGTTAGTATATTTAAAGTTCAAAATTCATATTTTCATTTTTAAAATCATAAAGGAGGGATGGGAAGATTGTTCAGTGATAAAGGCACTTCTCACTGAGGACTTGAGTTAAATATGCAGAACATACATGGTATGATCATTGTATATTAATGCAAAATTAAGATTGTATTGGGCTACATTGGTATTGATCTTTGTATATTAATACAAAATTAAGATTATATTTGGCCACAATGGTATTGACCTTTGTATATTGATGTAAAATTAAGATTGTATTGGGCTACATCGGTTTTGATCTTTGTATATTGATACAAAATTAAGGGTAATGCTTCTTAAAGGTATTGTTCCTAGTAATGCTTAAATATGAAATGTAAAGTTTTGGCCTCTTGCTACCAACCGACATAAACTGTTTAGGATAATTAAGAAATGGAAACTAATAGTCATACAAACGTGTCATTTTGTTAGTTACTATGACAGTCTATCACAGTTATTTTCTAAGCTACTCAGAAATCAAGTTGCTAAGAGGCAAGCAATATTTGCTTATCTAAGTATAAGAGATAGATAGGGCATCTTCAAAAACCTTAAGAGATGTGCAGAATATGGCATTCAAAGATGTTTGCTTAACTTAAGATTTTTTGATATCAAGACATGTCAGCTCCTGACAGCACTCCCTATTCTACTCCAAGTAGAAGATGAGCATCGAAGAATCTCCAGTGTGAGATGATTGAATTGGTGGTAAGCCATTCTCTTGGCAAGAAAAACCCCTTGCTTCAACTGTAGACAGATTGCTGTCCAAAAAGGACAAAACTTAGAAGCAGATAAGTCGACAGCCTAGCTCTGCAAAGACAGGCTAGGCAAGTCCTTCATAACCCCTGCTCTACAATCAATGTCTGTCAGAGAAATGGGGCCAAATGACTGAAGATCGATGCTGTAATGTATCGAGAGAATAATGGGAACTGCCCAGGCAGCCACTGGTATGTCATTTCTTAGTTTTGGAAGATGCAGGCCCTGTACTTCCTATAAAATCAGATATATTTATCCCTCTCAGGTCTCTGAGGTGGTTGAAGAATAGATAGCTAGAGTCTCATAGTTAAATTTTGAGTTGTTTAGGAATCAAGAGGGTGTTCTGGATCTAAGAAGATATTTTTAAAATTGTGAGGCAAGTTAGTATGAAAGCTGAGTTAGATATAGAACTTTAAACTCATGGAGATGGTTAGATAGTAGAATGTTAAAGTCAGGTGCCAAATACATATGGACTGGACACTGAGAATGTATGCTAAGCCATATAACTCTCATAATTGTGGCCTATTTATTTCTGTTGTTTTGTATTGTATTTATAGTTATAAGAAAAAGAACCATTTGTTGGACTGAAAGGGAGAGCTGTTGGGGGGAAAAAGAAATACCTTAAACTAAAAAAAAAAAAAAAAAAAAGGTAGACGATGGGGGGTTGAGGGGAGAAGGGTGGAAGGGTGAGACTGGAGGGGGAGTAGGGAGGGGATTGTGATTGAGATATAACTTGAAGAAATAAAAAATAAATTATTTAAAAAAAGAGAGAACTCCTTAAAGTTGTTCTCTATCATCCACACACATTCGTAAACACACACACACATAAACAAAAAATACATCTGCTAAAGTTATTATTGATGTGATGAATCGTCATGACCAAAGAAATTTGGGGAGAAGTGAGTTTATTTTTCTTACACTTCCACAGCACTATCTATCACTGGAGGAAATTAGGACAGGAACTCAAACAGGGGAGGATCTTGAAGACAGGAAATGATACAATAGCCTTGGAGGGGTGCTGCTTACTGGATGGTTCCTGTCTCCAGGATCCTGTCCTATTTGAGTTCCTGTCCTGACTTCCTTCAGTAATAGTGTTGTGGAAGTGTAAGATGAATAAACTCTCTCTCCTCCCCAAGTTTCCTTGGTAACAGTGTTTCATCTTATCAGTAGTAACCCTAAGACAGAAGTTGGTTCCAGAATACCAGGGTATTGCTGTGACAAACCTGACCAAGTTGTTTGGGAAAGGATTGTGGAAAAACTTTGGAACTCTGGGCTAGAAAAATGCATTGAGTGTGGAGAGCTCCATTGAGCTGTTCTGTAGGAGCTTGGAAGAGAAGAATGTTGAGAGCAGTGCAGAGACGGAGGCCCGGGTTGTGAAGTTTCAGAGGAAAATTTAAAGGCTATTGAACCATTTGTTATGTTGAATTAAGATTCTGTGATTCTGGTTAGCTAGGGCTGGAGAACCAGCTGTTATTAACAAGATACTAGAACTAGAAAAGTAAAAGCTATGCTTTGCTGGGATACTCGAGGCTGGGCTGTGGAGCTGAGAAATAGTGGTGATTAAGAAGAGACTGGCATCGTTGAGGTGAAAGCTCTGGGAAGTGTTTCCTGGGAACACAGAGAAGCTGTGTTCTACAGGCAGCCAAGGTTGTACCTTGCACTGGCAGCCAAACTTGGTAGTGTAAGAGTCATCAGGTGGTACTGGTTTTGAAGGCATGAAGGAGTTGTGGAGAGAAGCTGAGGCTTGGTATTATGAGAGGTCAGAAGAGGCTGTTGGTTAAGGTGCAGCCTCTTTAGCACTTGAAGTCCCAGGATCTTAAGGGTTATGCAGAGAAGCTGAGGCTCGGCATCATGAACAGAGCCTAGAAAAGGCTACTGGTGAAAACGCAGTCCAGTTGCAGCAAAGACCACAGCATTTTAGAGATGCCAGTACCATGGGATGACCACCACCAACAGCAGCAGTGGTAGAGTCAGCGGGAGCCTGAAAGACAAACTTTATGTGCAGAGGGCAGAGCCAGAGAAATGATCCACGCCCCATGGAGGAGCCCAGAAAATTGTGAGTGAATCCCAGATAATGGAGATTGAGTTATTTATACTTTTGAAGTTTGGTTTTGTTTTGTTTGGATTGTGACTGTGCCTCGGCTCCTCTCTCTTGAAGTAAGAAGGTACTTTATTCATATTTTATTTTACAGGAGCAAGCCAGTAAGCAACACCCCTCCATGGCCCCTGCATCAGCTGCTGCATCCAGGATGCTACCCTCTTTGAGTTCCTATCTTGGCTCCCTTCAGTGACAGACTAGAATGCAGAAGTATAAGCCAAATAAACCCTTTTCTCCCCAACTTGCATTTTGGTCATGGCAATTTTACTGCAGCAACAGACACCCGAACTAACACAATTCATAAGCACATAAATGTAAAATTCTAAAGCGACCGTCATTGTCTTCAGTTGTGCAGCTCGCGGTAACTTCACTATGTTCCAATGGAGAGTTCCAATCCAGTGGTCACGAATATGGCCTGTGTGGGTTACACAGCCAACCAGAAGTACTGTATCTGCTTGGGGGAGGTGGGAATGATCTGATGGGAGGGAGAGGCCCCCAGAATGCATTGTACACATGTGAAGCTGTCAAAGGGAGTATTTAATAAAAGAAACCCTAAAAGATACGCACTCACAAGTCATGTTTAAAGCTGCAGCACATATCACTCCCCCTTCATACAAATAATGTAGAAATGTGGAACTGAAATTCTTAGTGAATCAATAAAGTATTGAGTAGCAAATATATAAAATATTGGGAACACAAACATGTAGACAGTTGTTCTTGACCTTCCTAATATTGTGACCCTTTAATACAGTTTCTCATGTTGTGGTGACTCCCCAACCATAAAATTATTTTGTTGCTACTTCATAATTGTAATTTTGCTAATTATGAATTGTAATGCAAACATCTGATATCTGACCTCTGTAAAAGGGTTGTTGGACCCCCCCCAAAGGGGTCAAGACCCACAGGTTAAGAACAGATAATGTAAGATTTCTTCATAGCACTTAAAATTATTCTACACAGTCTTGGTCCACTGATCATATACAAAGAAAATACGATAAATGTCCCGAGAACAGTGTCCTCCACATAAAAGTATGGAAATAAATCTTTCAGGATATATCATGTCTATTGCACTCATGGATGTCCAGCAGTTGTGGTTGCCTGTACAAGAACAGCATAAAATCATGCCAGTCGACATCTTAGCATAAATAGGAAGGTGCTCTCAGAGCCCACCCCTTACTGAGGATAACTGGCAGTTGGTGACTGCTGCAGAAGGTAAACAATTCTTCCTTGAAGGTATCCCCTCTTCTAGGTTTCCCGTTGACGGCCCCACAACCATAGGCAGAACTAATTAGACTTAGTGGATTATCAGAAATTTTTAAAGAAGACAAAAATATTGGGGGGAAGACATGTTGAGGGGTATGTGAAAGTAGTTGGAGATAAGAAATTATATGAAAATCCACCTGAACCCATGTTCACTTTATCCTCTAAAAAATAAAATCCAGTAAAGATACTCATACTTAGATCACAAGTGAAAACCCACTCAGCTAGTGGGCAGAGAAGAAAGGGAATATTACTTGTCAGGAGAGCAAGAAACATGCATTCTTTATATAGTTTTGTTGCTGTTTCTACTTCATTAATTTTGGACCTGAATTTGATTATTTTTTGCCATCTCTTCTATGTGCATTTCTCCTTGCTGGTCTAGAGCTTGCATACACATCACTAAGTTACTAATATGAGATCTCTCTAATTTATTTATGTGAACATTTACTACTATGAACGCATCTCCTCATTGTGTTCCATATGTTTTGGTATGTTCTGTTCATACCATTTTTATTCAATTCTAAAAAAAAAAAAAACTATGTTCAGCTAGGATACAGGGTGTTACTATGTCTGTGAGATTTGCTTTATGTCTAAGTCTGTGGTCAATTTTGGAGAAAAATTCCATGAGCTACTAAGAAGAAAGTATATTCTTTTTGGTTGGGAGAAATAGTCTGTAAATATCTGCTAGGTCCATTGGATTTATGATTCTATTTAACTCCAGCACTTCTCTGTTTTGTTTTTTACTAGATAACCTGTCAATTGGCAAGAATGGGATACTGAAGTCACCCACTATTACTATGTGAGGGGCAATATATGATTTTAGCCTTAGTAGTGTTTCTTTTATGAATTTGAGTATCCTTGTGTTTTGGCTGAAAACTGTTTAGAATCATCCTCTTAGTAGAGATTTCCTTGAATGAGTTCATAGTGTCATACCTATCTATTCTAATAAGCTTGGGGTTGAGGCCTATTTTGTTAGCTTTAAAAATGGCTACACCCGTTTGCTTCTTGGATCCATTTGCTTGGAATATCTTTTTCTATCCTTTTTATCTTGAAGCGATATCTATCCTTAATGGTGAAACATGTTTCTTGGCTGCAGTAGGAGGATGGATCCTATTTTCTAGTTTAATCTGTTAATCTGTGTCTTTTCATTGAGTAATTTAGGCCATTAATATTGAGAGTTATCAACAAGTAGTGTTTATTGATTCTTATCATTGTTGTTCTCAAGTGGATCCCCCTTTTGATTTACTGTTCTGCAGCTATTTATTCCTTGGGTTTTATCATGTGTGGTTAACTATTCAGATTGACTTTTTTCTTCTAGTGGCTTCTTTAGAGATAATTGAGAGAAATTGTTTAAATTTAGTTTCATCATGGAATGTTTTCATATCTCCTTTGATTATGATTGAAATTTCTTTCTGGCTATAGTAGCTGGAATCTCTATTCTTTTGGAGTTTGTAGAACATCTGTCCAGAACCTTCTGATTTTTAGAGTCTCAGTTTGGGTTTTCTTTAGTGATTCTATTTCTACCTTCAACTCTTGAACAGTTTTTATTATTTCATTCCACTGATTATTTGTGTTTTCACAGACTTCATTAAGGGATTTATTCCTATCCTCTTTAAGGTCCTTGAACCGATTCACAACTGCTATTTTGAAGTCCTTATCTTGTGTCTCAGCTCTATTACACTCTCAGGGCTTACTGTAACAGGGTTACTGTCCTCTGGTGAAGACATATTGTCTTGGTTGCAATGATGTTTGCGGAGTTTCTTGGTGTTAATATCTGGTCTTGTCTTTGTTCCAGGGGGAGCAGTGACAGTCGGCCCTTTCTTCGGTAGCTGTTGCCCTCTCTGGATCCTAGGCAAATGCGGTGACTGTAGGATGCCTGGTAAAGGGTGCTTCTGTGGATCCACAGGAGACAGAAAGAAATGGAGATGAGCCAAGAGCACAGGCTGAGTGGATCAGTGGGGAAGAGCTTAGCTGGGTCTTCACAAAGGCAGAGTCTAAGTCTTATTTCAAAGTCTTATAACCACAAGTGTTCAGACTTGGGATTATTTTTCAAATTTCTGGAATATTTGAATATACATAATGAGATCTCTTGGGAACGGAACCCAAATCTAATATGAAATTAATTTGTGTTTCATGTGTAACTTACAAATATAACCTGAAAGTAATTGTACATACTGCTTAAAATAAGTTTGTATATTAAATAGCTTGATAATATAGAATTTTCTATTTGTGTAATTTAGGTTTTGCATTTTCTATTGAGGATGTCTAATTTGTACCTTTTTTTTTTTCTTTTTTTGCTTTGGATTTGCCTGTTTTTCTATCCTTCTCTATAGAGTTGCTCACTGATTTCTCATTTTTCTTCTAATGCATAATTCATTATCTATTATTTTCTTTTCAGTGGTCATCTTTTCAACTTCAGCATCCCTAAACCTCGAACGTTAATTAAAACAGCCCAGGAGAGTGATTACGGTTCATCTGATTTGACCTCTATCTCATTTTGTGGTGTCTTGTCAATGTCCTACCTGTGAAACAGAGAAAAAGTCATTAATATCATAGACTATGGTGGCCCTTTCTATTGAGTAATACACACATAATCATGGTGGGTATGTCAGGAAAAGCTTAGTAATAGCAGTCCTGTCACCTACCCTCCTCTAACACCATCTGAGGTTAGACCAAATCAATCTCTCTGGCTTACATACTAACATTGTACCTCATTTTAATTATAATATGCAATTTGTTCTAACACCACACTTTACCAATAGATTTCTTCATGTGAAATCTATATGATCTGCAAAAACTATTGTGCATATATGTACTGATTTTTTTCTTCACCTTTTAGAACTTTTGCCTTAATAAGGTTTTTTTTTTCTATCTTCAGAATTTTCTTTTGGAGGGTCGACTAATAACAAGTTCTTTTTACCTAGTCAGTCCTCGTTCTTGAAATACACATTTGATAAATTATGTTTTCAGAATTTTCTTTTGGAGGGTCGACTAATAACAAGTTCTTTTTACCTAGTCAGTCCTCGTTCTTGAAATACACATTTGATAAATTATGTTTTATTTACCATAAATAGGATATAGATCAAGCTTAGATATTTGGGCTGTTGTAGGAGCAAATCGTAATAGCGGGATGATTCTCTTGGGTAAAAGTGAGCTCCAGGGATTCTCCTGTCTCTACCTAACCAATACTGGGTTTATAAGTGCACATATGTGTGATTTTTTCTGTGGATTCTAGGGACTGAACTCAGGTCCTCATGCTTGTACAGCAGGTGTTAGCTGTGCCACCTCCCCAGCTCCACAAGGCATTATTTCTTCAACTATGACCTCTTCATTCTGTTCTCCCAGTCTAATTTGGGCAGCTGTGTGTTAGTACTTGCTTTAATTATATATGTATCTGAGTCTGTCAGATTTCCCTTTTATTTTCCTGATTTGTATTCACATGACTTCCTTGAAATAAACTTCAAATACATCAACTCTTTCAACATCTGAGTCTACCATATCTGGCATTTAAACTTAATTGTTATTCTCACATTCCTTTATATAAATTTGCATTTAAATCTGTGTGCATATTTGATGGTACCTCACTTGCTACCTTTTCCCTTCTCAGTTTTATATGTCATCTATTAACCATCATATAGTGTTTTGTTGATGATCATGGCCACTAGTATCTGAACATCTACAACAGTTAATTTTATTTTCATTAATTAGTTTCTAATTTCCTAATGTGCGTGTCATATTTATGTTATACAATTTGACCAGATTCACTTTCTTGGAATTCCAAAATCTTGAGTGATAGGTGTATTTTCAGGGAAAATAATCAGTTATCTTGGTTGGGAACCACAATAGAGTCTCCAAACAAGGATTACTTTGAAATCATAATTCAGTCTAAATTTCTTCTACTATTCTAAATTTTGTCTACTATTCATTCCATGTAAGTTCATGTGATATCCACAGGACTGAGGCTTAAAGCTTCATGTTATATAGAAAAACTCTACTGGCTCCCCCAAACCAAAGGCACTGTGGTGGTTTGAAGGAGGAGCGTACCTCCATAGTCTCAGACATTTAAACACTTGGTTCCCAATTGATGGTGCTGTTTGGGAGATTTAGGAGGCATGGAGGAAGTATATCACAGGAGAAAAGCTTTCAGAGTTTAAACACTCAGTGACATTTGTATTCACTCTCTCTGCTTCATGTTTGATGTGAGTGCTCAGCTTCTGCTCCAGCTCCCATGGCTGTCACCTTCCTGCCATGGCAGGCTCTTATTTCTCTGATCCATAAGCCTTACTAGACTCTTCTTGTATAAGTTGCCTTGGCCATACTATTTCATCACATCTACAAAAAAGTAATTAATGCAGGCACCAAGGAGGAGTTTCTTTGTTTTATTTACCTGTCAAGTACCGAATTTAGGCACTTTGGGGTCCACTAGAAATCCATTAATACTCAAGAGAATCATCCTGCTATCATGATTTGCTCCCTACAACAGCCCAAATATCCAAGCCTGATCTCTCCCTCCCCTTGCACCCCAAGTGTGGGTGGTGTGCATATGTATGGAGTGTGAATACCCGTATGTGCAGTGTCCTTATAGAGACCACAGGAGGACACTTTGTATCCTGATCCACCACTCTCTGTCTTTGAAGGTCTCTCATAGATCCTCTCCATAACACAGAGGCTATAGGCACAAGGTTTCCCATAGTGGTGAGAGTCAAACTTGGGTTCTCATGCCTGCCAGGTAAGAGCTTTTACCCACTGAGCCAGTCTTCCAGTTGCACCCCTAAGTTTAATTTCAACTATTTGTTGTAGCTCCAGATTTCCTTTAGGTTTTGTTTCCTAGGAAGAAGAGTCCTTGCAGTTTGAATATTTGTTTTGATTTCATATTTAGCACTCCTTGAAAACTGTGTTTATTTGTACCCAATTATTCAAGATACCGTATTTATCATTCTACCAGGACCACACTTCTGCGTTCTGATAGTTCCGCCCTGCAGGAGCTAACAGTGATATTAGCTAACTCCTCCTAAACTATTTCTCTGCTTTTTATGTTGTTGTTGCTTGATTAAGATTGGATTAACCAGTAAATATTTTTATGATTCTTTGAGCATGAAAAAGTTCTCTGGGTAAATTTTCACTGGTCTTTTGTTTGTCCTTACTGCTCATGACACATCTGTTCCTGGTTCATTCCACCTGCCTTCTCTAGATTCAAAACCTCTCAGATTGATTCAGGTGAGTTTCTTGCTTAAGTTGGTTATAGGCAACATGTCTTTTGTGATTAAAAATGATTGATCTCTTGGCTCAGTAGCTTCTGTTTTCCAAGACTATTGTTTTTTATGCACAGAACACGGTAGCTCACTCCTCTAATCTGATGAGCTCCAATAGCAGGGATTTCCACTGAACTGCCTCAGTCACCCTTCCCTAGCTCTATCTGGCTTATGTCTTGGAGCTGTATGATCTTTTTCTCTGTAGTAGACTGCACAAATCCTACATTCAGATTCCAATAGTGCATCAATTGAAAAATAAGGCAAAGAATGGAGGCAAGAGTTTTCACTCTTGTACTCACTCTTTTGGATGTTATGAGCATATCTACAGCTCTGAATCTAAAGGAAGAAACAGAGAGGAGTTTTTGTTTCTCTAAATCAAAACAGCATGAGAGAGAAAGAGGAGTCTAGTGACTGTCACACTACCATCCACATTTAATCAACAGAATTCACACAGATAAGTGCTATTACAGTGAATGCTAATTAAAACACCATGCCCTGACACCTAAAATATAATGTCACCAAATCCAACCCCAAGTTGTAGGGATCAGTCCTTCTGCAAAGTACAATTTGCACAGAAGTTCACTCAAGAGGAAATGTGTTTTTCAGCTATTTTCCCACAACATAACAATAAATAGAAACAGAACCTGGAAGCATTGAGACCATTAAGAATAACAACAGAAATATTATCTCAGCTACAAAACACTGTACTTCAAGTAAAGGGTTACATGGAATTTTTAAAAAGTGTGTTCCACTCCAGTAAATGATATGTGAACCAGTTAGCTAGGATACCACCCCAGCTCTGTCAATGATTAGAAGTGTCATCTTAAAACCATCACAGAACCTGTCTCAGCACCATTTTCTTTACATGTGAAATAAGATAATTGGGCAAAATGATTTGAATTTCCTTCTTGGTACAAGTTATATGTACTTTTTGAAATTATATATGAAGATGAGAGAGATAGCTTGGTTGGCCAAGTATTTATGTAGCAACCATGAGGGCTCAAGTTTGGGTCATCCACTTGTACTTACAGCACTGGAAAGGCAAAGATGGGTGGATACCTGGAGCTTGATGATAGTCAGCCAGCCTCAACTGATCTAGGCCCAGTGACAGAGACTGTCTTTTAAAATAATACAGGTGGTTTCTGAAGAATGACAACATTGAGTTCTGGTCTCCACACCCATGTGAACATATGTGCACAGGTACCTGCACACACACATATAAATAAAAATTAAACAATTAAACACATGATAATTGCTTGGTCTGCGGCAGACAGTAGGGAGGTGAGCCATTACAAGACTGGTCTTTGGTGCTGCATCTGAGTAAAAACCAGGCATGAAATCATTCAAATTTAAGGGGTCCACTTGTCAATTTCCCCTCTGAACACCTTTCCCAATATCTCTTCCAGCCAGTCTGTGGAAAGGAATTTGAAAACAGTGGTTAATATAAAAGTCATTTGTCTCTTGTGTGATATTAGCTATTGAAGAAGAGCTAAATAGCAAACAAAAGGCTCAAGAGTTCAGTGGATGAAATTTATTTTTTTTAAAAAAAAAGGATCTTTAGGATGTGTTACAATTGCCTGAGATTTTGTTGTCAAAATTCAGAACATTTTAGGAGCACCTGAAATCTTCATTTTTATGGGCATCCCAGGCAATCCTGATGAAGGAAGACCTGAACTGCACTCCAGAAAAACAATTCTAAGTGATGTTTGATTTGTATAATTTCCTGTGGAGCTAAATAATGGTGGCTGTGGAATTCAAATGGCCCCAGTCATTTTCTTACACAAAGATAATTTTATAATTTAGGGAGGGGTCATGATAATCTGCATCTTCCCTTCCCTACAGCTCTCTTGTGTTCTCTTCCTGTCCTCACTATCTGGAGACAACTAGATGGCTTTACAATGAAGCCTACTTCACCCTCCACATGTTTCATACAATGTGATTTGCCCAATTAAGGTAATAAACTATTTTGATAAAATGTATGCTTCATGTGTTTTCTGAAGGAGAGAGAACTAGTATTTCTTAAAGAAAACATTGCAGAGTTCAGCAATAGAATCAAAACAACTTTGGTTATTGTATAATTAACTTTAATAAAAATGTTGACTTCAATGTCAAAATAAATGAGCCAAGTAGAAAATAAAATATCTCAATTACAAAGGACAATTAAAATAGTACTGAGTACCGCCTTCTTTTCCATTATACTGCACAGAAAAAAAACAAGCAAATGGCATTTTCTTCAAAGGATATTTAAGGTGCAGAAAAGGAAGAATGAATTAGGAAACAAATAATTGTTTTCTCCTTCATAAATTATAATCTATGTTAGCCCCATTAACCAATAATTCTTTATACACTTATGGTGGGTACAAATTACCTCATAAGCCTTTTCACCACAAAACATGTTTAGGTATATTCCCAGGTTTGTTTGTTTGTTGAGGAAAATGTGAAGCAGAAATATTTCTGTGATCTCTTCCTCAGCATGATTATTATTGGCATGTAGGTAGACTACTAATTTTTGTAAATTGATTTCATATCTGGTCACTTTGCTGAAAGTGTTAATCATTTCTAGAAGTTTTCTGGTAGAATTTTTTAGATCTCTTATGTATAATATCATATTAGCTGCAAAGAAGAATAATTTGACTTTTTCTTTTCCCATGTATGTCCTTTAAGTCCCTTCTTTTGTCTTATTACCCTACCTAGCGCTTTAACCACCATATTGAAAAGGGGTGTGCTTGATAGTGACCAGCCCCCTCTCCTTCCTGATTTAAACTAGATTACTCAGGTATGCCTTTATATGTTGAGCTATGTTGCTTCCGGTCCTATTCTAAAGTTTCTAGAATCTCACAAAATAATACCAATAGTTCGTCACCAAACATTAAGTCTAGGAGACATTTCATATTCAAAGACTGACACTGCCCTAGTCTAATCTACTGTGCTATGCTTTGGTAAGTGTTGCTCTTGATGGTGAGGCTGCCAGACAAGGGTAGGAGTAGGAGAGCAATTGATGTGCACATCTCATAGAGCAAGCTCATGAGGTGAGGGTGAGGGTGCGACGGGGGGGCAGGGGCTGGTTTTTAAAAATCACTCTTCCTTACAGAAAGCCACAAAAGTGGTTTGGAGTAAAAATGTCTGTTATAATTTCAGTTATGACATGAGCCCATTATGTGACTTGAAATGAGGAATAGCTTTTCTTGGCTAAGGGTACCCTCCAGCTCTTATGATCCCAAATCCCTTGAAATTAAGATGCTGAAACTGGTGTGGACCTCATACAGTTCTAGGTTCTACGCTTTGGTTCAAAGAAGTCCTAGGTAAAATGTTCAAAGTCCAGCACATCCCTGGATAACAGTTCTCTATTGCTGTAATTTGAAGGAACATTTGCTGTTTCTATTTCTTTGCTTCACAAGCAGCCAACATTTTCCCTTCAAATTAGGCTTCCCCTCCCTCCTCAGTCTCTGATTGCTGTGTTTATCCTGATGTATTTTGACTGCTTCTATTTCCATTTCATTTTGCACGGGAGGACTAACTTCTGTCTTGATGAATGAATCTCCTGAGGGAAGTCATCCATTTTTATAAATATTCCAAGAAGGTAATTTCCAGCTCAAAATAGAAAGCTGACATTTTTGTCTTTGTAGCCGTGTTTATGGGTTGCATGAAAGCATGTAGATAAGAGACAGGGTCTTGAGCCAGGCTAAAGAGGAAAAGGAATAGAAAAGAGAGTAAAGGGGAATAAAGGGCAGACCACAGGAAACGGACAATCTGAGAAGTTCATAGATTACCTTCCAGGGCACTTGAGGGTTGTATGCCATCTGTACTATCAAAAGTAACCTCAAATAAGAAACTCTTCTCATTAAAAGGGCAAAAAAACAAACATTTTAGAAGACTAAAAATGTTTACTTATGAAATTTGTAAGAACCTAGAAAACTGAAGTTTATTTGTCAAGTTATACCATTGGAGTAAGATGTAAAGTTATACTACTTTACACCATACAACTTAGAGCTCTTGAGTATCAGCTGCCCACTTGCAACAGTCTATCCTGAAATGTCTGGTAGTGAGGAGGATGTGAGGCAGTTAATAATGGCACAGGAGGTATGCACCATCACCAAAAGTAGTCAGGGGGTATTCCTGGCCATGTCATGAAAGAAATGCATGACGAAACTCTAACATCATGGTTTTTAGTCACATGCACAAGACCTGCTCAACAACACCAAGCCAGATGAAACCCCAGCATGGATGGGGACAGAAGTCATGAAGTCCTACTTCTACCTGAGGAGCTCTTGAAAACTGATGCCTACAGGAGAAGAAGAGTTGGTTTTGTTCAGGGATACAGATCCTAAGAGGCTATGGATGCTCCATAGATGGCCTATATCCATGTACATAGAAGCTGCTCTCAGTAGGGCATTTTTAAGAACACATGAGATTAGGATGTAACAGTAATAGGGGAAGTAAGAGGCTGGGTTTAGGGGGGAGAATGGGCATAGATTTGATCCAAACACATTATATGTTTGTGTAAAATCTCCAGCAATAAAAAAATGTTAAAACCAAAACTGTCACCATCTCCTGCCTTATGGAACATATGATCAAGGATGGAACATAATGCATTTATTAACATGGCAGGAGCACATCTTGAAGTAGAGGAGTCTCTGAAAATGAAGCAATATGTAAATAGGATGGCTCCCTGTGTTGTTCAACTTTGCATCTATTCAGTATTTAAGTAACTATTATGGTAAGCTTCCACGAAGAGCTAAAGATAGCACTGGGGTTCAAATAGACGCATGTCCCATTAAGTCTAACAGAACAGCCTGGCACACCATAATATTACCACACAAATAAAGACATACTTAGAGATTATTAAAACCAACATGACCAAATTGGATAGGATACCATGAAAACAGGTAATCGTAAAGCCAAACCTAGTGAGAAGCGACAGAGGTCTCTACAAAAATGCAGTTGAAGCACCCTGCTCAACTACATAGAAATAGAGACAAATCCAGATAATTAATCAGGCACACTGCTGTCCTGAAGTGAAGGGGCACAGTATATCAGAGGGACTAAATGAGAGCCTTGCTAGTGTGCAGAGGGTGACAGTGTGAAACAAAGAGGGGAACGTGCAGGAACAGTCAGAACCCCTGCTCGCAGGACCTGAGAGTTCCAGAAAGCAATCAGGAATATCAAATGCTAAGCATCTCAATTCTCTTCACTACAACAGAAAGAATAAAACTGACAAAGTGTGTAGAGAGCTCCATTGGTATTGCCAAATTTGGATTTTTTTTTTTTTTTTTTTGAGCAGAGGTGTTGCTCCACAGACACTAAGAAAAGCAGACAAAAATATTTATCCAATGGGATTTGGATAAAGTGGTGCAAAGAAGGAGATACCCAAGAGGACTTGCAGGTTTCTAGCTTGTGTGAGTTGGTAAGTGGTGTCACTCTCTGGGATGCAGAGCATGGAGCAGGCAGACTGAGCTGATTGACAGTGTGAGACAGTCAGGGTATGTTGGCTCTGGATATTTTAGGGGCATCCAGACATGATTCATGTAAAATAGATGTCTGTAAGTCCCAACTGCTTTCCTTTTCTCCTACTCCCTCTTCTCAAATATTTCAAGCATGCTTTCCAGGAATTCCAAAACCTTCTTACTCTGTCCTATGGAAAATCCCGGTTGCACAGTGCTACTTTCAAACCCAGCTCCAGGCTCCCCCCTGCATATAGGAATCAAGCTGCTCAGGTAAGACAAGAGACCATCTAGTCTTCAGGGATACAAGGAGTCTCCTGAGTTCTTAAGCAGAATAGGCTTGCATGAAAATCATGGGTGTCAAATAGACTTCTCCCTGCTCTCCTAGCAGCAGGTGAAAAGACAAGTGATTTTACCCTGCCAGAAGCTACAGCAGAGCACTCCTGCTGTGTGTTACTTACACTTCCTAAAGATTCTGTGGCCCTTAAAGGTCAAGAGTAAACAGCAGATGCCTAGATTTCTGTAAAAAAAAAAAAAAATGTCTTTGCCCTTGAACTAACAGAACTCTTTTCTACATCAAAAGTGGTCAAAAACTGGGTGGAGGCAGGGATGCTACTCAGTGGGTAATGTCTTTTCGCCAAACAAGCCTAACAACAACCTGACTTCCATCTTGCCCCACATGGTGGGATGAGAGAATTGACTCCTGAAAATTGGCCTCTGAGCTCTACATGCATACCGTGCTCATGTATGTATGTATGTATGTATGTATGCATGTATGTATGTATGTATGTCTATCATTTATCTTTCTATCTGTCTGTCTATCAACTATTTACCTATCTATCAGCTAGCTACCTCTATCTCTCGATTTATCCATCTATCTCTATGTCACCATTAGTATTTCTTTTGGAAACTGTTCAATTTATTTTTCACTTACAAATTGGATTGTGATTGTGTGTGTGTGTATGTGTGTGTTACACATGTGTGTACATGTGCTTGTGCAAATGTGTGCAGCTATGCATGTGTACAGAGGCCAAAGGAGAATGATGTGTCCTCTTCTATCACTCTCTTTTTTATTCCCTTGAGACGGGGTGTCTCACAATGTTTTTGCCCCATTAGCAGCCAGTAAGCCCAGCAACTCTCCAGTCTCCACAGCTGCCTCCCCTACCCCAGTGCTGGGATCATGGGCAAGTGTGGTTACTCTGGGTTTTTTTTTTCAGAGTGATAGAAATCCAAACCCAGGTCCCCACCCTTGTGCACAAGTGCTCTTATCCACTGAGCTGTCTCCCCAGCCCAGAATGATTTTCTGGATGCTAAACATTTGATATCTTTATAAATTCTAGGTGATCTATGTCAGATGTAAAGCTAGCAAGGACTTTCTCTCAGTCTGTAGGCTACCTCTTCATTATACTGATTGGTCCCTTTGTTTCACTGAAGAGTTTCAATTCCTTCAATCCCAGTTGTCAACTCTTGGTATAATTTTCTGTATCACTAATATTTTCAGAGAGAAGGAATTTACCAGTTACAACTCTCTCAAGAATCGTTCACATAGTCATCATCCCAAACTACTAATGAGGTTACAAACTGCTCCTAGCACTAGTGCAGTATCATCATCCACTCACTTTATACATATTCATTGAATCAGCTACTGCATATATAGTGTATTTGCTAGGCTATGCACTATGTTTATCTTTCACCTCTGTATAGAAATTTTTTTCAAATGTGGTACTCAGGAAGTTTAGAATATAAGAGCAATCAAAACAACAATCGATTTGTGTGAAATAGCCTCTCCTCACTTACTTTAATCCCATGAAAAGGAATCTCTCTTGGCCCTTTGCAATAAATGGCCCATGAGGACATTCATTGCATCTTCCACATGATGGTGATTGCCTAGACACTAGCCAATAAAGAGAAGCTGTAAACTATTAACAAGGTTCTAATCTGATGAAATAAAAGACAACTCTCAACAAAATATTTGCACTTAGCATGCAAATTATAGGTGATTATTATGGAGGAAAGAAACCCAGCCCTATGAAAATCTCTCACAAAGAAACAATGAACAAGATTTCTGATTAAGAAGAGGGGTCTGAGATGTAGACTGAGTAGGCTCAAGTAGGACACTTGAGATTGGTTGAATAGGGAAAGAAGAGAAGACTCCATGCAGTAATGGAATACATCCTCAGAAACCCAGTGCACTAACGCAGATAAACCAAAGACTGCCCTGGTAAATCATCCCATCCACAGCACTAATCCTAATCCAATCAGCAGCTGAATTCCATCAGTGAGGTAAGCCACTGAGATGTCTGAAGTAGAGAGCACTAACAGTCTTTCCTTTTGAAAATACTGCTCAAACATTAAAATGGAGATGGTATTATTGAGTGGCATCAAGAAAAAGTTCAGAAACACTTCCAAGGACGTCTAAAGTAGCAAGTTTTCTCCGTGGGTCCTCATGTTTCCAGTTCTTCCATCAAACCTTGTATCTGGGACTACTTCCTGTTGAATCCAGTTTTATGATCTATTTCTTCTTCCTACTAGTCAGCTGAAAGTTTCCTCACGCCCTGCCTGGCTGTGGGATTTCTGGGATTAACTAACCACAGCTAAGAGCTCACGTTCCAAAAGCAAAGAAATTGTCAACATACTGTTTCTACCAGTCTTCTTGAAACATTAGAGGTAGGTCACGGTCTTGGTTTTAGCATCAAGCGCACATGAGCACAGACAGCATTGCAGATGCAAAGGTTCCTTCCAGGTTCACTGTGACAAGACCCTGAGCATCATCTCAGCCTGTGCAGAATCTGCATCTCGCTGTGACCCAAAGTCATGAGAGCAAATGAACACTGCAACAGCTGCAAAGTGGTGTTGGCCTTCACCTCCCCTTACTCTGGTTCTCTGTGAAATCTAGCAAACCACTTCAGGGCTTTGGGGCTAAAACAACGTGTGCGTGCGTGCGTGCGTGCGTGCGTGCGTGCGTGCGTGCGTGCGTGTGTGGTGCGTGTGTGTGCGTGCGTGCGTGCGTGTGTGTACGCGTGCGTGCATGCGTGCGTGCGTGCGTGTGTGTGTGTGTGTGTGTGTGTGTGGTGCGTATGTGTGCATGCGTGCGTGCGTGCGTGCGTGTGTGTACGCGTGCGTGCGTGCGTGCGTGCGTGCGTGCGTGCGTGCGTGTGTGTGTGTGTGCGTGTGTGTGTGTGTGTGTGTGTGTGTGTGTGTGTGTGCGCGCATGTGATAGCTTGTTATATGTGGATTGCATTCTGCTGTGCAGCTCACTAGGGCTAACTTATGCAAACAGATAACATCTGAGCCTAGAGTAATATGAGGATCTGACCATTCCGGATACCAGAAGTGATACTGACGTGACTGGCATTTCACCTGGAATAACCAGAAGTAATGGTGTAGAACACCCTCCCCCCCCCTTCCTTTACAACATAACTTCTCCAAATGTCTTATTTGAGCACCCATGCAATATGGGAACCACAAGTTGGGCGAACTTCTTACAGAACAACTGGCTTCCCTAAGAAGAGACATTCTAAGAAACCAGAGTGGAAGCTGTGGGGTTTTTTAGATCCTAGCTCTGGAAGATGTACGGGAACAGTCAGGTAACACTCTGTTGGTTGCAAAGAGGTAGCCAAGACTCAGTGTAGAAAAGAGAGGACAAGGGCATAAATAGCTAGCTATGAGTCACTGGCATACAGGTATCTTTGGAAATTCAATAAAGCACTTTGGAAAGTAAGAAGCAGAAGCATTGACACACATCCATTAGGAATGAGTTTCTTGAAAACAAATCCACCATGTATCCAAAGAGGTTAAAAATGTCTTCAAAGACTAAAACCCGGCATTAATTAAAAGGCAACACCTACATAAAATTAACTACACCATGCATTGCACCTACGGCCACTTCTAATTATTCATACTTACCAAGACAGATTTTTTTTCATTATCAGAAGCCATAACTCTGAATGTGAAATAAAATTGTAATACTGCCTTATGAAGAAACTAATACTTTTAGTAAAAATGTAAGAAAATTTATATCACAAGATTTTTTAATAAAAGTTTGCTTCCATATTTTATCCAAATTCATTTTCTCCTGCAACAAAACTTTAATAAAAAAAAACTAAGAAGTTTCTTAGAATGTCTTCAAAAATGTATTGAAGTCATTAATTATGTATTCTACTAAATGTTCTCTTGAGGAAAATAATGATAATTATCCATTATTATGGAGAGCATTAATGGGCTTCTACAGACTGACTTGCCCAATTGTGTGCCCAAAGAATGTGCTTGTTCTCAACAGTATTCCAGACACAAGCCTTCATGTTTCAGCTTGACAAGTCTGCACATTCCTGGGCAAGCCATCTGTCCACTTTTTAAAATATCTTTTTTTCTTGTAAACACTAAAATTAACATGTTGACCTAATCGTGTGCTAATATTATACATCTTTTCGCTCTCCTTATCCCCATTCCCTAAAAGACACACAAGAAAGCCCCAGAAAAATGAAACAACTTGTTTTATTTACAAGAAATAAGTCATTATTTAGCTCAGGAGGGAAAAAAATACAAACCTGTAATTACATTAAATTTTTAGATGCTCTGAGCATCAATGAAAGGCAATCATAAAGCAGTATTTTAATAACACATTATGGCCAATTAACACACTCAGACTGACAGCAAAGTGTGATATGGGGCCTGTCTGATAGCCCCTCTATCATCTCCCCTTTCCTTCTCTGTCAGCTCCAAAAAGGGAAGGATACAAATAAAAGAGTGCTTTTTGTGGACAAAAATCTGCATTGTATCTCAAAAATACAATTGATTCTGCCATGTTAATTGGCTTGAAGGTATTCCACTGAAATTAGATCATTTTCCATGCTAAGCTATTCCTTATCTAAGCATATCACATACTGACTTCCTGAGACTGTGAAAGTAGTCTATCAGAATTAATTAGCAAATTAAGAGACTTGCACTAAATTTTTTTTCAGTAGAGGAAATAAAATCATATCCTCGGAGTGTGAAAAGAGTTTTCAAAATAGAATGCTGTAAAGTAAAACACAAAAGAGCTGAGAATGGGCCATTCTGTCCATCACAGGCACAGCAGCCAGCCTCACAGAAGCTTACTTCTTTGAGGAAGAGGTCCAGAGAAGAGAAACTTGGTGTTTTCTCTGAATGTGGACACACAGTTACAAAAGTGAACTCTTTGAGAGAAAAGAAAAGGCAAGGGAACGGAACAGACTTGATTGGAAGTGGGCAGCTAGAATTTACACAGTGGTCCTAACCCTGGCTGCTCAAGGATGCTTGTGGGAGCTATGAAGATTATAAAGCTCCAGTATTCCAATCTACTCCATCATATGTATGTATGTATGTATGTATGTATGTATGTATGTATGTATGTAT
>CAJQZJ010034255.1:3379277-3407161 GCA_907164525.1 Lophiomys imhausi
AAGAAGAAGAAGAAGAAGAAGAAGAAGAAGAAGAAGAAGAAGAAGAAGAAGAAGAAGAAGAAGGGGAGATGGCAAGAAGTTCACTTCAAGAGTAAAAGATACCCAGGGTATGAAGAGGTAGGAACCCCATGTTGCTGACTCTTCCTCTTGTGATCACTTTTATCCATGACTCTTCAACATTTTTCTACAGCATCCTACTCCTTAAACATCTCTCACTGTATCAGAGTTGGAAAATGGGCTAAAAATGAGTTGCTGAACAGACCTCAGATCTCTGAGGTCTTCACTTTGGACACCAGGAAATGTTGGAGACAGAAACACACAGAATCACTCAACAGTGGGTGCTCTATGCCACACTGGGTGTCCATATGTTCTGCTGATCTTGCTAGCTAGCACCTTCTAAGACATAAATTTTACTCAGCTAGCAGTATGGAGTTGTACATTATACATGAATGGAACACTCAACAAATCCTGCCATGGTAGATCTCTAGTGCTACTTAGAAGTTGGTTCTGATTCCCAGGAAATCACTGAGGAGTCTACATGAAGATGAAATAACTACCAATTGTGTATGAAATAGAGTGCTAAGAGCAGAGAAATCCATCAGAACCTTTCAATTAGGAGCTAAACAACAGTGCTATTTACTTCCATTTTTTCAAATCCATATAACTAAACTATGGAATATCTCTGACTATGAATATAGAAGAGACAGCTTCTCTTCTAAATGCAGATGGAGTGAGGCTAATGTTGTTAGGACTCGGGACAGAAAAACTGTTTAAAGTGTATAAAATTTTTATGACCATCAAAAGTGCTCCAATGTTTTAGGACATTTCTTTTCTATCAACCTTACTTGGGTAACAGAGAAATAGGAAATACAATTTGTTATAGTTGATAAATAAAATCCTCTGTGCTGTGTGAGGAGCATACAAGGAAAACCCTTAAGCAACTTAATCTTACTGAGGGTCAACTATTTGCTTAGATACAAGATGCTTAAACAAACCCCCATCAAGATGCCTGGCCCCATGTTTCTAGATACAGGAAATCATACGTGAATTGTTTAAAAATCAACAACCCTCATACCTACATTTCAGTTGTACCAAATTCAAAACTTCCTTGCTCATCCAAAGTTTACTGAACCTTAGCAAACCGTGTGACAAGATTTTAAAAGCTTAAAGGAGTTGTTACTTTTTGTAATATAAAAGCAGAAATGGGCACTGAATAATGAGCTAAAAATGACAAAAGAGAATCATAAACTTCAGAAATTCCCTCAACACCAAAAGTAGTCAAAACTCAATTTTTCCAGAATTCCTAATGATAAGAGAAACTAATTTTAAGGAAAGATACCCAATTGTATAAAGCCTTAACAAGCAATGACAGATGAATTAGTGAATGAATTTAGAAAGCTCATCCAAATCAGACAGCAGCTTCATGTAAATAAATCTTGGCTCAGGAATAAAGATTTTTTTTTAAATACTTTATTTTTTTTTCTTCAAGTTACATCTCAGTCACAAACCCCTCCCTATTCCCCCTTCCTATCCCGCCCTTCCACCCTCTTCCCCCCAGAAGTTTCCCCTTTCAGTCCAACAGATGGTTCCTTCTCTTATAACAGTAAGTATTATACAAAACAACAGATATAAGTATGCCACATTTATGAGAGTTAAATGGCCCAGTATACCTTCCCAATGTCCAGTTTATACATATTTGGCCCCTGACTTTAACATTCTACTATCTAACCATCTCCATGAGTTTAAAGGTCTATATCTGACTCAACATTCATACTAACTTGCAACACACTTAAAGAATTTTAAGGAATGTCTTCTGAAGGATAATTCTACTCCCAATTAGTATATAGTTAGTGCTTGATCAATTTTTGTTGCTAAATTCTCATAAATGTACTTGAAGCAATAGCTCACATATCACACAAGAATCTATTAAAAAGTACATGGAACAAATGCCTGTTCTTTCAACAAGCAGCTCTTAGGCACATATAGGCACAGGATTACAGCAGTTCCTGTAAGAGTGGATGAATTTCTTCAAATGTGAGCTGTTACAAAGTGGGCTCAACTGCCTCAACTCACTTCTTGCTTCCTTTCTCACCCAGTCATTTCTTCCTTACCATCTTTCTTTCTCTTCCCTTAATGCACGGGCAACTCACAGCCTCTATCACAAGCTAAAAACATGCAAGTGCCATATTCTTACATTCATAAGCATGTGCTAAATAATCCTCTTTCCCACATAAATTTCTCAGCCTCTGCTAATTTGTCATAGCAACAGAAAAGACTAAAGCGCTTAAAGCTCTTATACTCATTCTTCTTGCTCTTGAAGATGTAAATCCTAAGGACTTCACTAACCACATTAGTCAAAAGTAATCTCTTTCCTCTCTGAACTCTGGGAGTACTTACTTAGCACTTATGGTATCATATGCAAAATAACCTACATTAAAACATGTGATACCTTGTCAGTAACTTCCCATGTGAATAAATTGATCAATGCACTTGGAAATACATAGTAGGGCAGCTGTCTTCTTTTCTTTTTTCTGACAATATTAAGATATGTGTTCTATCTTTCTACTAGGTGTATAAACCTTGAGCACGTGGATAGATATATCAATTACTTATTTTAAAATAGCTAGTTATTGGTACATATGCTACTGAGAGCAGGTATTCAGTGACATTGATACCAATCAAATCTAAGATATATTTTGAAGGTTCTTTTCTTCTTTTTTTTTTTTTTGAGACAGAGTCTTTTTATGTAGTCCTGGAAGTCTTGGAACTCTTTCTATATAAACCAGACTGGTCTCTAATTCACAGAGATCCTCCTGCCTCTGAGTGCTGGGATTAAAGACATTCACTACCATATCCAGCCCAAATGTTCTTTATTATGTTCTCAAGTGGCTGACTTTGTTTTGTTTAACAGAGTATCTCATATACCTAAAACCAGAGTCAGACAAATTATACATTCCAATAGGACAGGAAAATCAATAGAGCCTTCCACAGTGAAGGACATTTTATTTCTGTGACAGATCAGACATCAGACAGTCGCTGTCCACATAAGTCCACAGACTACCTGATAGTTTCATTAATTCATGTTAAACTTAAATAAGCACAATGGAGAGTGGCAAAGATCCAAGAATCTACCATTGAATCTTCTTAATAACAGTATGAAACAAACACTGCTTGCCTTTCACTAACAAAAGAGAATGGGCCAGACAAGGAATGGCTTTCTGTCATTCCATAGTGTAGTGGTTTGAATGAGACTGGCCCCTATGGGCTCATATGTTTGAATATTTGGTTCCCAGTTGGTGGAACTGTTTGAGAAAGAGTAGGAAGGAAGTGTGGCTTTGTTGGAGAAAGAAACCCTTAGTTACTGCTCCAGAACCATGCCTGTCTGCTCCCAATCATGATGATAATGAACTAATCCTCCGCAACTAGATAATTGGGGTAAGCAAGTCCCCAATTGAATTAAATGCTTTCTTTTATAAGGATTGCTGTCTGTGGTCATGGTGTCTCCTCACAGCAACAGAACAGAGATAAGATATGTGGTGAATGAATAGTGAAAGCAGGCTTTGGACCCAGATACCTGCCTGCAGACCACATGATCATAGTTATGGAACTAAGATATGTTCTCTCAGATGATTTCAACTCAACCTTCTGCTTTTCCACTCTGTTAGAAATGTATATAATGTTGTAACATATAAGCAACATATTATGCACCTGATACCAATAATGAGTTTCTGAAGTGGTACTTCCTTGTAGTGAATTGCACCTAAGGATTTATGAAAACAAATAAAAATGCTAACAGTATGAGAACAGTGAGTAGGGCTCAGAGGAAAAATCTTTGCCTAGAATGCACAAGAGTTACTTCCCCAATTAGTTATCTTCTGCTTTTCAATAGTCTGATCCATAAAATTAATAATAATCCTAGTACAACAATTCAGACTTTGAGTGGCCTCCAAAGTCCCATTTGTCATTGGCTGGTTCCCATGATAGCTCTGGGAGATAGTGAAACTTTTGGGAAGTGGGGCCTAGAAGAAGTCACTATCTTATTCGGATATGTTCTTCCAAGAGACTGGGATGCTGAGCCCTTTTTGCTTCCCAGCCATGATGTGAACAGTTTGCTTGCTGTGTGCTTCCCCCACTTACCAGAGCCAAAAGCCAGTGAGTCCACTCAGCAGCAACTGGACCTCTAAGCAATGTATCAAATAAATCTTTTCTTCTTATAAACTAATTCTCACAGGTACTTTATAGTAAAGGCAAGTGAACATAATATGCTACTTATTTTCTTAACAGTCTAAGCTGAAGAATACCCCCACAGCAGAACTAGCCATGAGCAAGTATGCAATCTCTGAGCTATATCTAGTTTACAAAACATCCCCAGAAGCTGTTCGTAATAAGAAAAGGAAGCCAGAGAAGCTTCTTATTTCAGTGGGAAATGAGTAATGCAGACAATATGGTTCAACATGCTCAGAGTAAGCAGCTGTGAGTGGTCAGCCATAGAAGGGACATCTACATCAACCCTGCTGCCCTGCAAGGCTTGGGAAATACTGCAAAAGAGGGAGAAGAAATAACATAAGAGCCAGATGGTAGGGAAGAGTGCTATGAAATGCTGTCTTTGGATCTGGCATGGCTGATACACAAATGAACTCATTAGTAGCAGCTGTGGTAACCTGCAGAAGATTTGCAGAAGATGAAACCAGTCTCTGGCTTATGGTACTTTGTCAATACTGGAACCTCACCGAGACCCCTCTCAGATAAGCTGTTATTGTGCTGTGTCATGGAGATCTTTTAGTTTTGGGTCTGTGGAAGTAGCCTCTTCATGTACTCCAGCAGTTCATCCGTGAGGTATATGTTGGTGTGGGGCAAGTCTAAGTCCTGGTTCTGGGCCTGCAACCTCCACTTGCAGGGCCTGCTCTCCTGAGTGCTGCAGCAGATAAGGGATTGGACCAGCTCTCCTGTTTTCATGACCCCATCAGGGCCTATTCTCCTGTCTGCTACCTGGTGTGAGGGCAGAAGAGTAAAGAGGATCCTCTCTTGCCAACAAAGCAGGCAGAAGGCAAGGCTGGCTCTCCCACACTCACTCCTTCAAGACTGGCTCCCCCATAATCCCCACATCCAGGACCAGCTATAGTGTGATCCAGTGGGGTCCCAAGAGCAGGAGAGCTGTCCCTCCCCCTCACATGCTTCAGCACTTGGGATGAACACATCTTTAATCTCAATACTACAGGAGCAAAACGAGGTGAATCCCAGGAATTCCCTAACTAGTCATTCTAGGGGAATTGGTACAATCCAGGTTCAGTGAGAAACTGTCTCAAAAAAAAAAAAAAAAAAAAAAAGCACTAGAGAAAGACAGCAGTGTCAACCTCCACAGGTGTGATCATAACACACATATTGAGAATGCTTTAAAGTCCTAAAATTGTGTTCAAATTTTGCTATTTCTCAGCTTGGAACTCACTAGAACATATAATATCTAGTTCTTTCTTCATGGAAGACAAGATAGAAAAAAACTAAAAGACAAAAAGAGAGATAATAAAGTAAGAAAAGGAAAAGGAGAGAACGGAAGTAAAATGGGAGGGAGGAAAATGAATAGCAAAAGCTGTAAACTAAAGATTTTTTTTCCAATTACACATTTATGTGAACTACAAAAAAAAAGGAAAAAGGGGACGTAACCTAATTTTTAATTCAGTCATTTGATTGTGGAGGAGAATTTTTTGTTTGTTTGTTTGTTTTATCTCTATCACAGTGCCCTCCTTCCACTCCTCCCAGTTCCACCCTCCCTCTCCCACCCATCCCACTCCTCCAATGTGGAGTGTCCCTATATATCAGCCCCTCTCAGTTCAACAGTCATATGAGGGCTAAGAGCTTCCTCTTGCACTGGGGGACTACATGGTAGCACCCTTAGGGAAAATTGTCCCATTAATAGGTAACAAAGTCTATGTTCCTGATCCTTTTGGTGTGTTGATTATAGGATAGTTATCCTGTACTATATGGCTAAAATCCAATTATAAGTGAGTAGATGCCATGTGCATCTTTCTGAGTCTGGGTTACCTCACTCAGGATGAGCTTTTCTAGTTCCATCCATTTCCCTGTGAATTGCGTGATTTCCTTGTTTCTGATAGCTGAGTAGTATTCCATTGTGTAGATGTAGCACAATTTTTTTTTTATCCATTCATCAGTTGAGGGACATCTGGGTTGTTTCCAGTTTCTAGCTATTACAAATAAAGCTGCTATGCATATAGATGAGGCTATGTCCTTGTGGTTTGGTGAGGAATCGTTTGGGTGGATACCTAGAAGTGGTATGGCTGGGTCTTGAGGTAGAGCTATTCCAAGTTTTCTAAGATAACACCAGACTGATTTCCATAGTGGTTGTACAAGTTTGCACTCCCACCAGCAATGGAGGAGTGTTCCCCTTTCTGATTATGGAGGAGCATTTATGTGGATTTAGCTAAACAGTTTTTGTAAACCTCACTATTTATATGTCAAAGAAAAAGATGTCATTTTTAAAATTACCATGTGTTGGTTCATACTTTTAAATCTACATAAGTGACAGAAACACTCAACAATAGAGAACTGAAAATAATCACTACTCAGTCTGTAAATCCACCTACTATAAATTCTTATAGTCTTCTTTTAAAATGCATCTCTCACAAAAAAAAATAGAAACAAAAGCACTTAACTAAGTCATTATGCTGTATGCAAATTTTTCATTTGATGCCAAAAATAAAAGCAGTTGATTATAGCAGGTATGACAATAGAGGCTCACTAAAAAAATTATAATCATTAATTTTAATTAAACTATTCATTTTTAATTAGAATTTTCAATAATTCAAATGAAGTAAAACATAAAGCAAAATAAAATAAGATCTAGAAACTAAATAGTCTGATACCAGGAAGAATTTTGTAAGTAACCAGACTCCAGTTGGAATTTTCCACTCCTCAATGAGAATGAGAGTGCCCTACAAATGAAAATGAAATTCTTCTGAATCTTTCCCAAAAATGGAGTCAGATCTCCTGCAGCTGGAGTTACAAGTGGTTGTGAGCCACCTGACATTGGTATTGGGTGCTAAACTCCAGTCCTTTTAAAGAGCATCCAGAGCTCTCAGCCTGTGATCCATCCCTCCATAATATTACACATGAATTTGAACCATAAGGTCAGTCCTACTCATGAGAAATATGATTAGGTCATAGTCTGTGCTCAAGATTTTCTTACACCCACAACTGACCAAAATTCTTTTTTTATTGTTTGTTTTTATTTTTGTTTTCAACATTTGTTTCTTCAAGTTACATCTCAATCACAGTCCCCTTCTGCCTCCCCTACCAATCCCACCCTCCTACCCTCTTCCCCCTCTCCCTCCTATCCTCTTTTTTTTTTTGAGGTGTATCTTCCCCTCCACACATAACATCTCCCCCTTTTAGTCCAATGAAAGGCTCTTTTTCCATTTTTCTTACCTTTGTGTTTATTTATTATTTCAAGTTACATCTCTATCACAGTACCCTCCCTCCACCCCTCCTGGGTCCACCTTCCCACCCTTTCCCCCTTCTCCCACCTATCCTACTCCTCTGGAGTGGAATGCCCCTGCATATTAGCCCCCATCAGTTCAGCAGTCATATGAGGGCTAAGAGCTTCCTCTTGGACTAGGGCCTACATGGCAGCTACACTAGGGCAAAGTGTCCCACTATCAGGTAACAAAGTCTATGTTCCTATTCCTTTCAGTCTGTTGGTTGTATGATAGTTATACTGTACTATATGGCTAAAATCCTGTTTAAGTGAATATATGCCATGTCCATCTTTCTGGGTCTGGGTTACCTCACTCAGGATGAGCTTTTCTAGTTCCATCCATTTGGATGTAAATTGCATGATTTCCTTGTATCTGATAGCTGAGTAGTATTCCATTGTGTAAATGTAAAACAGTTTTGTTTGTTGTTTTTTTTTTTATCCATTCTTCAGTTGAGGGACATCTGGGTTGTTTCCAGTTTCTTGCTATTACAAATAAAGCTGCTATGAACATAGTTAAGGCGATATCCTTGTGGTTTGGTGAGAAATAATTTGAATATATACCCAAGAGTGATATGGCTGGGTCTTGAGGTAGGACTATTCCAAGTTTTCTAAGATATTGCCAGACTGACCTCCATAGTGGTTGTACAAGTTTGCACTCTCACCAGCAATGGAGGAGTGTTTCCCTTTCTCCACAACCTCACCAGTATGTGCCGTCATTTGAATTTTGGGAAACAAGTGGCTGGCTATTACAGAATGGAATAAAATATTGATTTAGAAAATGAATACAAATATTTGTTTTTCATCTTAATTATATACATTGTTACAGCACTTCAAATACAGCTATGAAAAACACTACTGTGCTTTAGGACCTTGTGAAACTTAAAATCTAGCACAGAAGACCAACCCATATCAGCCATTATAAGTAAAGTATATTTTCAAGCTTACTATGCACTATGGAAAAGAGCTAACATGTATAGAAAACATTCCCTCCAAAGTATGGATCACAGCATTATCATACTTACAGAAATATGCGGCTCAGAGAGGTTAAGAAATATAAGCAGTCTGAACACAAGCCAGCACTTTAAACTGTATTAAGTAATACTGTCTCAAGAAAATCAATATGATATAATCTTTATATAAAATTTTCCTAAAATCAGCAGTGCACAGGTGACGAATTGGGGAAGAATAAAAGTAAACACAGAAAGTACTACCAGAGCCCAAGAAGGCTGAAAGCAAATATTAGGTGCTTTGCTCAAAAGAAAAGAAAAAGTAGCCATGTTACATGATAGACAGAACCTTTCTTAACTGTAGTAACTGCTACATAAAGGAGAACTATAAGAAAGACAAATGTCACATGTTCTGTTTTGTCTGAGACTCCTAGTTCCGAATGTTCAGATGTGCATACATATCCTAGTGTAACTGCAGAAAGCAGGAAAGTAAAATGGGACCATTGTGGAATGGAGGAAAATTGAAAGGAGAATAGCAAGGTACGAGTGGTCTGATGGGGGGAAAAGAAAAACTGGGAAGCTCTGATTAGGGAGGGGGAAGAGATAAATACTGAAGGGGGAGTAAAATAAAAGAATGTCTAAAAAAGTCTCAAGGAATTGCACTATTAACCATCTACCTAAAAATACCTATACTGCAAGTTAAGTTAGTGCACAGATATACATATATGATTTAAATTAAGTTTTCCAGTCTTGCCTGACAATGCTCCCTCAAAGAGCCAGAAACCATCTAACAGAAATCCCAGCACCAGGACTGAGACGCCCACTTTTGAGTTCTTAGTCCGAGTTGTCCAACTGACTCCAAAACATCACAAACTGTTCCTATTGCCCTTGGCTGCACCACAGAAGTGGAAGGTAAGTCCCAATTGCTGAAGACATCATACACTTGAGCTGGGGTCTGACTGAAAAATTACTCTCTGAGGCCTAGCTTTCATAGTGCCAGAAGATATCAAGTAAACTTCCAAAGGAGGGAAGCAACCAACAGTTCATACACAACCACATCAACGACCAACATGATGAATAACCCAAATATTACAGTAGTGACAGATTGGTTACCTTCATGGTAGCCAATAGTGCTCTGGTTGGACTTAAAGTTATTCAACAGGAGGAAATTGTGTCTGGTACTAAAAACTTAGCCAAATGCCCAGAGCTGGTGAAGTCATGAATCTTAGAGGAAAACCTACAACCATCACTTCACTAAATCAGCACAATCCCTAATCACATTCTAAATATCTGTTCTTGTAGCAACAGATATGTGTAATTCTTATCTCTCATCAAAGAAACTTCTCTTTTCAATAGTCAGAGACCATTACAGAAACCTACAACCAATTAAACACAGAGTTGTAGGGGGGATCCAAGATGGCAGCGGCCTGAGCGGACGTATTTTGATTTCGGGGTTAACAGTCACAAGGCGGCAAGTGTTGCAGGACGCTGTACAAAGGGCACAACCCCTTCTAAATCTCACCCAGCTACCCAGGGACCACGGAGGATCCCTGGGCAGGACGCTCCTTCCCACTCTCGGACATGCAAGGAAGCCGCTGGACCTGTGAATTGGGATCACCCATCTCCCACCAGGAGAGACTCCCAGTAAGTTCCAACCTAATACACAGCAGGCAGATTCAGACCCCACGCAGAGATAATCCCCACCCTGCTGGGCACCCCCAGGTCTCACACAGACTACCGAACTAACTGGTGAAAGGTTGCGACCCTTGGAAGTGAGCTGAGCTTGGCTGCAAAGTGCCTTCAGACTGCAAATCACAGTCTGTGACGAAACTTGCCAGTTTACAAGCCGTGGGAGCGGCAAGGCTATTGGAGCTGAATGCCAGATTTACCTGCTACAGGAACCAATGCTAGGCAAACTGCGAGATATGTGAAACTGTTGTATATCGGACTTTTGTACTAGTACTGGCCCTTCTGGTGGGGAACCAGAGCTTACTTGTACACAGCTCCACCACCTGGATTAATTAGGTCTCCACCTGGGAGGTGGGGCTGGATGACTCACTTGATAAGGGTGGAGTAAGGTAACTCGAATCCTATACCAAAGCGCCCCCATTGGACCTAAGTCCAGAAGACAGCAAAAAAATTCCACATGGCCAGAGGCCCCAGATAAAAAGAAACAGAGCGAAATGTCTCCAACAAAAGAAAGCAACACTATTCCGTCCAGCCCAAACCACCTCACCACAACTGAAACACATGAAAACGATGACAATTCTACATTATGGAAAGTGATAGAGTCCCTTCAAGAAGAACTTAAAACTATGAGGAATTCAAAGAAGCCACAATTTTACAAGTCAAAACAACGAATAACACCATTAAAGAGCTCCAAGCCAAGGTGACTCAGCTTGAACAGGAAAAAGACAAAACAATGAAAGATTTCCAGGCAAAAACAAGTAAACTGGTGAAGGAAATGTACAAAACGAACAATACCATTCAAGACATGAAAATAGAAATGGAAACAATAAAGAAAACACAGTCAGAGTTAAAAGAGGAAATGGAGAATCACGGGAAGAGAACAGGAACTACGGATGTGAGTATCAAAAATGGGATGCAAGAGATGGAAGACAGGATCTCAGGCATGGAAGATTCGATGGAAGAAATCAGTACAACATCCAAAGAAAATGAGAAAGCTAAAAAATCTCTCACCCACAACATCCAAGAAATCAAGGGCACAATGAAAACACGGAACCTAAGAATTGTAGGCATGGAGGAAAGAGAAGACTCCCGACTACATGATCCAGGAAATATCGTCAACAAAATCATAGAAGAAAACTTCCCAAACCTAAAGAAAGAGATGCCAGTAAAAATCCAAGAGGCTTACAGAACACCAAACAGATTAGATCAGAAAAGAAACTCCTCTCGCCACATAATAAAAGAAACTCCAGATGTAGAGAACAAAGAAAGATATTAAAGCTGTAAGAGAAAAAGGCCAAGTCACATACAATGGCAGATCCATCAGAATCACACCTGACTTCTCCTCAGAAACTTTCAAAGTTAGAAGGGCCCGGATGGATGTCCTACAAGCCCTGAGAGAACATAGATGTGCAGCCAGACTACTATACCCAGCAAAACTCTCTATCAACATAGAAGGAGAAAACAAGATATTCCATGACAAAATCAAATTCAAACAATATCTACCCAAAAACCCAACCCTACAGAAGATCCTAGAAGGAAAATTCCAACACAGAGAAGATAACTACATCCAAGAAAACAGGGGAAATAGAAACCTCCACAGCACCTAAACAAAAAAGAAACACAAGACAGCCAGCTAAACCAAAATAATGGGAAATAACAACCCCTGGTCACTAATATCCATCAACATCAATGGACTCAACTCACCAATAAAAAGACACAGACTTACAGACTGGATCCGTAAACAGGACCCATTGTTTTGTTGTATACAGGAAACACATCTCACTATTGAAGATAAACACTATCTCAGAGTAAAGGGCTGGGAAAAGGTTTTCCAAGCAAATGGACCCAGGAAACAAGCTGGAGTAGCCACCCTAATATCAAACAAAATAGACTTCCAATTGAAGTTAATAAAAAAAGACAGAGAAGGGCTTTGCATACTCATTAAAGGAAATATCCACCAAGAGGTCATCTCAATATTGAACATCTATGCCCCAAATACAAAGGCACCTACATTTATAAAAGAAACGCTTCTAAAACTTAAATCGCACACTGATCCAAACACTTTAATAGTGGGAGACTTCAACACCCCACTCACAACTATGGACAGATCATCAAGACAGAAGCCAAATAGAGAAATAATGAGTCTAACAGAGATCATGAACCAAATGGACCTAACAGATATCTACAGAACGTCTCACCCAAACACAAAAGAATACACCTTCTTCTCAGCACCTCATGGAACCTTCTCCAAAATCGACCATATAGTTGGACACAAAGATAGCCTCAACAGATACAAGAAAATTGAAATAACCCCTTGTATATTATCAGACCACCATGGAATAAAGCTGGACTTCAATAGCAAAAGAATCAACAGAAAGTCTACACTCACATGGAAAGTGAACAACTCTTTACTAGAGGACAACTGGGTCAGGGAAGAAATAAAGAAGAAAATCAAAGACTTCTTAAAATCCAATGAAAATGAAGACACAACATACCCAAACCTATGGGACACAATGAAAGCTGTGCTACAAGGAAAGTTCATAGCACTAAGTGCCTTCAAAAAGAAAACTGGGACAGCTCATATTATCGAATTAACAGCTAAACTGGGTGAATTGGGAAAAAAAGAAGCAAACACTCCCAAGAAGAGCAGAAGGCAGGAGATCATCAAACTTAGGGCTGAAATCAACAACTTAGAAACAAAAAGAACTATACAAAGAATCAATGAAACCAAGAGTTGGTTCTTCGAGAAAATCAACAAAATAGACAGACCCTTAGCCAAATTAGCTAAAAGACAGAGGGAGAAAACACAAATAAACAAAATCAGAAATGAAAAGAGAGAAATAACAACAGACATTGAGGAAATCCAGAGAATATTTGGAACCTACTTTAAAAATCTATACCCACCAAATTTGAAAACTTAAGTGAAATGGACAATTTTCTTGATAGATTCCACCTACAAAAGCTAAATCAAGATCAGATAAACAGATTAAACAGCCCTATAACCCCTAAGGAAATAGAAACAGTCATTAAAAATCTTCCAACCAAAAAAAAGCCCAGGGCCAGATGGCTTTAGCACGGAATTCTACCGGACCTTCAAAGAGGAGCTAACACCAATACTTTTCAAACTCTTTCACAAAATAGAATCTGAAAGAACATTGCCAAACTCATTCTACGAGGCCACAATCACCCTGATTCCTAAACCACACAAAGACCCAACAAAGAAAGAGAACTTCAGACCAATCTCCCTCATGAACATAGATGCAAAAATACTTAATAAAATACTAGCAAACCGAATTCAAGAACACATCAAAAGTATCATACACCATGATCAAGTAGGCTTCATCCCAGGAATGCAGGGATGGTTCAATATACGAAAGTCTATCAACGTCATTCACCATATAAACAAGATGAAAGAAAAAAAACCACATGATAATCTCACTAGATGCAGAAAAAGCATTTGACAAAATCCAACACCCCTTCATGCTAAAAGTTCTGGAGAGAACGGGCATACAAGGACCGTCCTAGAAATAATAAAGGCAATATACAGCAGGCCAGGGGTCAACATCAAATTAAAAGGAGAGAAACTTGAAGCATTTCCTCTAAACTCAGGTACAGGGCAAGGATGTCCACTTTCACCATATCTCTTCAATATAGTACTTGAAGTTCTTGCTAGAGCAATAAGACAACTAAAGGAGATAAAGGGGATACAAATTGGAAACGAAGAAGTCAAATTATCCCTATTTGCAGATGATATGATAGTATACATAAGCGACCCCAAAAATTCCACCAGAGAACTCTTACAGCTGATAAACACCTTCAGCAAAGTGGCTGGATACAAAATTAATTCAAAAAAATCAGAAACCCTTCTCTATACAACAAACAAATGGGCTGAGAAAGAAATAAGGGAAACAACCCCCTTCACAATAGCCACAAACAACATAAAATACCTGGGGGTAACTCTAACCAAGCAAGTAAAGGACCTGTACAACAAGAACTTCAAGCCCTTGAAGAAAGAAATGGAAGAGGCCTTTAGAAGATGGAAAGATCTCCCATGCTCATGGATAGGTAGGATCAACATAATAAAAATGGCCATCCTACCAAAAGCAATATATAGATTCAATGCAATTCCTATCAAATTACCAACACAATTTTTTGTAGACTTGGAAAGAGATATTCTCAATTTCATATGGAACAACAGAAAGCCCAGAAGAGCTAAATCAATCCTGTACAATAAAAAAACATCTGGAGGTATCACCATCCCAGATTTCAAGCTGTACTACAGAGCAATAGTTGTAAAAACAGCATGGTATTGGTATAGAAACAGACCAGTAGATCAATGGAATCGAATTGAAGATCCAGAAATAGACCCACACACTTATGGCCACCTAATTTTTGACAAAGAAGCCAAAACGGCACAATGGAAGAAGGACAGCATCTTCAACAAATGGTGCTGATCCAACTGGATGTCCATTTGTAAAAGAATGAAGTTAGACCCATACTTATCACTTTGTACAAAACTTAAGTCCAAGTGGATCAAAGACCTTGACATAAGGCCAGTCACACTAAATCTACTAGAAGAAAAAGTGGGAGAAACCCTCAAACTAATTGGCACAGGAGACAACTTCCTGAACAGAACATCAACAGCTCAGGACTTGAGATCAACAATCAATAAATGGGACCTCATGAAACTGAAAAGCTTCTGTAAAGCAAAAGACACTGTCATTTGAACAAAACAGCAGCCTACAGACAGGGAGAAAATCTTCACCAACCCCACATCTGACAGAGGGCTAATATCCAAAATCTACAAAAAACTCAAGAAATTAAATGCCAAGAAACCAAATAATCCAATCAAAAAATGGGGGACAGAGCTAAATAGAGAATTCACAAAGGAGGAATCCCTAATGGCTGAGAGACACTTGAAGAAATGCTCAACATCCTTAATCATCAGAGAAATGCAACTCAAGACGACTCTGAGATTCCATCTCACACCTGTCAGAATGGCTAAGATCAAAAACTCAAATGACAACACATGCTGGCGAGGGTGTGGAGAAAGGGGTACCCTACTCCATTGCTGGTGGGAATGCAGGCTTGTGCAATCACTATGGAGGTCAGTCTGGCGATATCTTAGAAAACTTGGAATAGCTTTGCCTCAGGACCCAGCCATACCACTTCTGGGTATACACCCAAATGCCTCTTCACGGTTTCCTCATCTATGTTTATAGCAGCCTTATTTGTAATAGCTAGAAACTGGAAACAACCCAGATGTCCCTCAACCGAAGAATGGGTTAAAAAACTGTGGTACATCTACACAATGGAATATTATTCAGCTATCAGGAACAATGAAATTATGCAATTTGCAGCCAAATGGATGGAACTAGAAAAGCTCATCCTGAGTGAACTAACCCAGACTCAGAAGAATGCATATGGCATCTATTCACTTGTAGTAGGATTTTAGCTATATAGTAGAAGGTATCGATACTACAACTAACACACCAAAGGGAACTTGGACATAGACTTCTTATTTTTAATTTTTATTTTTTATTTATTTTTTATATATTAGTTATGTTTTTTCTATTTTTTAGTCTTTTTATCTATTGTCTGCTTATTGGTTTGTTTGTTTACTAGTTCTCTCTCCCAGACAACGAGACACTTTTCACTGATGGTACTGCTTCATAGACCCCCAATGAATGAAGAGGCTCTTGGCCCTCATACGACCTCTCAACTGAAATGAGGGACTGTTATATAAGGACACCCCACCCCAGAGAAATGGGATTGAAGGGTTAGGAGGTAAAGTAAAAATAATGAAATGTGATGTTTTGGCCTTTTACTACTAATTTTCATAAACTGTTTAGGATAATTAAGAAATGCAAACTAATGGTTATGCAAGCCAGTCATTCTGCTAGGTACTATGACAGCCTATTATAGTTACTTGCTAAGCTAATCAGAAATAAACCTGCTAAGAGACAAGCAACATCTGCTTACCCTAATATAAGAGATAGATAGGGCCTCTTCCAAAACCTCAAGAGATCTGCAAAATATGGCATTCAAAGATGTTTTTGTAACTTTAGATATTTTTTTTATCGAGACATATCAACTCCTGACAGCACCCCCTATTCTCCTCCAAGTAGAAGATGAGCATCGAAGAATCTCCAGTGGGAGATGATTGAATTAGTCACAAGCCTATCTTTGGTAGGAAAAGCCCCTTGCTCCAACTGTAAACAGAATGCTGTCCAAAAAGGACAAAACCTGGAAGCAGGTAAGTCAACAGCCTAGCTCTGCCAAGACAGGGTAGGTAAGTCCTTCATAACCCCTGCTCTACAGTCAATGTTTGTCAGAGAAATGGGGCCAAATGACTGAAGATTGATGCTGTAATGTATGGAGAGAAAATGGGAACTGTCCAGGCAGCCACTGGTATGTCATTTCTTAGTTTGGGAAGCTGCAGGCCCTGTACTTCCTATAAAATCAGATATATTTATCCCTCTCAGGTCTCTGAGGTGGTTGAAGAATAGATAGCTAGAGTCTCATAATTTAATTTTGAGTTGTTTAGGAGTCAAGAGAGTGTTATAGATCTAAGAAGATACTTTTAAAATATGTTGCAAGTTAGTATGAATGTTGAGTCACATATAGAACTTTAAACTCATGGAGATGGTTAGATAGTAGAATGTTAAAGTCAGGTACCAAATACATATGGACTGGACATTGGGAATGTACGTTAAGCCATATAACCCTCATAACTGTGGCCTAATTACCTCTGTTGTACTGTATTGTATTTATTATTATAAGAGAAAGAGCCATTTGTTGGACTGAAAGGGGAAACTGTAGGGGGAAATAAGATATACCTTAAACTTAAAAGAAAAAAAAAGGGGGAGAGGATGGGGGGTTGAGTGTGGGAGGGTGGGACTGGAGGGGGAATAGGGAGGGGACTGCGATTGAGATGTAACTTGAAGAAATAAAAAATAAAGGAAAAAAAAGAAAATGTTTAACTTCACAGATTCCCTTGACTAGGTCTAAGGTCTTCTGGGATTCCTATGAATAAGTCGGTTTATGATAGCTCTCTGAACTGTGGGCTTCAACAGAAGTAGAAAAGTTAAGAGAGCAAAGCCTGTAACACAATGATTATAAACATACATATAAAACTGACTCTTCAGCATTTCCCCAGATGATCATGGACTGTAATTACTAACAGAGAAAAACTGCTTTCTTATGCATAAAGCAGAGATCTTTTTGACAAACCAACAGTAGAATCTCCAAAAATAATTACATAATCAAGATTGGGTCACGGCTTCAGTTCATTACAATAATTACAATGAGATAAGAATGTGGCTGGGGACAGCTCTCTTTCCTGAAGAACTACAGAAATAAAGTGGATATCCACATGCTTAGAAGAATGTGAAGATGTTCCCTCCAGGGGGCCAAAGCATGAATCAAAAGCCCTTTCAAACTCTCACTCAGACTTAGGAGTCTCAGAACATTTCTCTCCCATTGAAGAAGACTCTGAGCATGCAGTATTGCTTTCTTCACATACTTTCCTGCTGTGTGTGCAACAGTTGTACATTTTCTTTACTAACAGTTCTGGTTTTCTCTCTCCTAATCCTTCTATTTTTCAAAGACTTTTCAGTCCAGTTTCATCAATTAAATTTAGTGACTCACTCATCTCTGCATACACCCATATGTGAGTTTGCATTGTGAAATACAAAAATACATCTATAACGAAGTGCGATACAGTTCCTTTTAATCTTGTACGTTTTGTAGACAGCAGCAACCCAAACTATGAATAAGCTAATCAAAAGTGGGGAAAGTGCAATGACTTCAAATGACCAAAAACAAAAAAAAAAAAACGTACTTGCACATTGCTTTGAGGGCAAAAGCAGTGTAAAGTCATCTCAACACTCCATGTCCCACTGATACCATCAACCGCCCACCTGTCCTCTCTCTCAGTGTATAAGCTGTGGAGAGGGAAAAACAATGAGAGTCCTAAATGAACACACGAACCACCTAGTAAAGACAGCAGTAATAACAGTAACACAGAGATGAGATGAAGAGGATGGTGAATAAGACTTGGTCTTAGGGAAAGGAAGGATGTCAAGGAATAGAGTTTAACGCTTGTATAATACAGCCACTTAAAGCTTTCTGAATCAGGCAAAAGCTGTAGCTAGGCAACGCAGTTTTCCCTGTGCTCCAAAGGGGGCTGCCCAACAGGAGTAGCCTGGTTCCTCACTGAGAGCTTTGACAAGTTTCCACCGTGTTTTATATAACTGTAGCAGAGGGAGTGCCAGATTAGATCTGATTTGCTGTCATAATGGGATTTTTTTCCCACATGAGCTAATGATGCAGAGTTATATTTAACCCCCAGAAGTCACCCTCAGGCACTTGCTATATACTCTGATTGCTTCTCATTTCTGGATGTAGACAACTAGCAATTTTTCTGCTACAGAATATGACAAAAGCAAGGGTTTAATAGGTAGGTTTACCCCTCCCAATTGGCTCCACCATAAATTTAGTTTCACATTCTGAATTTGTTCACTAACTTTAAATTTCCTTAGCTGCTTTCTCACCAAATTGAAAAGATTGAGAAAGTCTGGTACTTTGAGTCCATGTCCATTGGTGTGTGTGATTTAATACTCTCATCCAGCCTACACTTGCCTTTCTGCACAAACTGTAGATCTTTATCCATTAAACTCAGCTCATTCAAATTTCTAAGCCTCAGAGATACCTAGCAGCATTTTAGTACTTTATTTTCAACAACAGTATCCAATATTTACTTATATTATTTCACAAATATTCACCTTGGCATCCCTGCTCATGATGAGTTGAACCTCTCATAATCACTTACATTCTATTACTGCATCCTAATTTGTATTCCAGTTCTCTGCATGAGCTGAGTCCCTTCCCTTAATACCTGTCTCTTAGGTAATGATCAGACAATTATACAAAGCTTTCCCTAACCCCTTGGGTCCTGTTTCAAACTGGACATTACCACCACTCAAAATAACAATCATACATTAAAAACCAATAGTACCACAGCCAAAAAGAAACTCCTGCTGTCAGTCAATTTAGAGGCTCAAAAATGATAATAAGAAACTATGAGTACTTAGCCCTAAATGGGATGATTTTTATCAGTCTCACAACTACCACCAAGGCTCAGAGAGCATTACATAAGAGGAGGCAGAAAAATGTAAGAGCTGAAGGACGGGAACAAGTCCTGCAAAATGCTCTCTTCTATCTGTGACATGGATGCTATACTCATGAACTCATAGTAACTGTGGTTACCTGCACAAGATCAAGCCAACCAAACTTCCAGCAAAAATGGGAGAGGTACTCTCCGGGCCTCATCTCTTACTGGGGAGGCAATTGATAGCCACTGAGGAAGGGAAAAATCTTTCGTATCTTTCCTTCTATCTTGGTGTTCCCACTGGTAAGATTACCAAGCTCCATTTTATGGCCTCACACACCCCTACATCTGTGCACATATGGGCAACACTAGTTGGACTTGGTAGCCTATCAAAATGGAAGAGAGGGAAGAGGATACAAGGGAGAAGGGGGAAAGAGGAAGTGAAAAAAAGATGAAGAAGGGGAGTAAGAGGAGAAGATGACAAAGGATATGACATTGAGAGAAGAAAAGGGGGGAGTTAGAAGGGGAGAAATGGAAAGCAGATAGGATCATATTTCATTGTATATATGTGTGAAATTCTCAAAGAATTACAAACAAATCCTTAGGAGGGAAAAACAAATCCTGTAATGCCACCACTTACCTGCCACAAAATAGGATCACTGGTCCTAGGCCAAATTTGAACATAAACTTGCCATGTCTCTTGGAAATTTTTCCTGGCCACCCATGAGCCACATCAGTACTTCTGGACTGTTCTCTACCTACTTTCCCCCAGGACTGATTCCTAGTAACAGAAAACACAATGAAGTCATCCCATGGTCCTAGTTGGTCAGAGAGTCTTTCCAACTAATCTTCCATCATCCATCATCTCTACCACCTTCCAGAAGCTTATCTTCCTGGAGCACCACACCAGATATTTTTACCTTTGTCAAGCTGTAGCTCTTGGTTTTCTCATGTGCAAAATAGAAAAGCTATAATAGCCATCACTAGGGGTAATGTATAGTACATGATTCTGACTTTATTATTGCTAAATATTTTCTTTCATGGAAATTCAGAAACAAATTTTATATCACTGGGATGTATTGCTTTTGGAATATCATAGGCTTTGTGCTTGAGCAAAGGAAATGTAACTACTGAACCAATAGCTTAGATGCCTGGGAGAAAGTGGTGGCACACATCTGTAATCCCAGCACTTGGAAGCAGACTCAAAAGGATCACAAGTTCAAGACTAGCCTTGTATACACGAGTCTTTGCCTTTAATCATTTATTTTTATTTTATATTCATTGGTAGTTTTCCTGCACATATGTCTGTATGAGGGTGTTGGATCCCTGCCAGGAGTTAGACAGTTATGAACTGCCATGTGGGTGCTGGGAATTGAACACAGGTTCTCTGGAAAAGCAGCCAGTGCCTTTAACCATCAAGACATCTCCTTAGCCCTTGAGTCTTTGCCTTTAAACATGGGAATGGGAGGTTAGAGATTGTAGCTCAATGGTAGAGCACATGGCTATAGGATAAGGCCCTGGGATCGATCCCCAGAATTGGGGCATAGGTACTTTTACATGTATCACGCATGAATAAAGTTTTGTGAAGTCCTTATTTTTGTAAAATTTTAGAGAGTCCAGAAATAAAAAGCAACTGATAATAAATACTAAAAATAATTGTCAGTAATAAGTGGTGGGATGATGGGATGTATTGTAAAGGTTAATTAACCTGCTCCCAGAAACTTGTTTTCTGTATGTCAAGTAATGCTGTGTTATGTTGCTGGTCTCGGATTGGATAAATAAATGCTGAGGCCTGAGAATAGGCAAAGACAGAGGTAGGCGGGACTAAGGTGCTCGGGCTTCTGAAGCAGAGAGGTTCATGTATAGGAGAAGCCTCCAGAAGAAGGAAGGAGAAGCCTCCAAAAGAGGGAAAGGAGCCTCCAGAAGAGAGACAAGAAGCCAGGAGCAGGAAAGAGGACACACAATGGGGTAGATGAAAGAAGATCATTCCATATGGCCTGGAACATCAGCATAACATGGAGAAAATCAGCCCAAGGTATGTGCGTATATTATATGGGGCTTTATTTAGGGATAGAATTATGAGTTAGCTTAGATGGGCTAAGATTCCTTAATTCAGGCCAAGGCTTGTTAAAATCCATCAGGTGTCCATGTGTTCATTTATAATGCTGGTTTAAGGATTAACAACAGTCAACCAATTAAATATAATACAAATACTGGTAAATAATTTAAATAATTATTTCTACAAATAAGTTATTTAAATTTTCTTTTAAAATAATTCTTGGGTTTACATGTAATTGTACCATTTACTAAAGAGGAAAGAAATTTTCCATGTTAATGAGATAGATTTGCATATTTGCTTTTCCATAAGAATTAACTATTAGCCGGGCGTGGTGGCACATGCCTTTAATCCTAGCACTTGGGAGGCAAAGACAGGCGGATCACTGTGAGTTCGAGGCCAGCCTGGTCTACAAAGTGAGTCCAGGACAGCCAGGGCTGTTACACAGAGAAACCCTGTCTCAAAAAAACAAAACAAAACAAAACAAAACAAAAAAGAATTAACTATTACTGGATATTTGATATTGAATCTTCAAATATTCAAAATGGATAAATATTTTTATTTCATAATTTGCAATGCTGAGAACATCTCTTAATGAATATGTAGCATAAAATGGCAGAATTATTTTAGGGCCATTTCACAAATTATAAGAGTTAAGTTCTGCCCTAATCCCCAGGAAAAATTTATTTCCCACAGACCCAAAGAGATAGGAACCTAGAATAACCATCCTAGGAAAAAATCTCCAACCATCAGAGAGTCATGGTACCTGTTTCAGGTTAGTGGATCACCTTACCCTATTTGGGGGGCCATATCAAGCCCCAGTACAAGGGGAAGCTCTTAGACCTCATCGGAGTGATGAGCTGGGGAGTATGATATATGGGGGCCCACCTCATCTGAGGAGAAGGAGAGGTCCCAGAAGAGGATTAAGTGAGAAAGGGAGCAAGGAAGGAAGGGAGGGAAGGAGGGAGGGAGGGAGGGAAGGATAGACAAGGGTGGGGGGAGTGAGGAAACTATGTTCAAGAGGTAAATTGAAAAAACAAATTAATTTTTAAAAGGGTAACTAAACATAAAAAATATAATAAAATATAAAATTTTCAAATGATAATTTACCAAAGGTGTACTTACCTTACTGGCATGAAAGGAAAAATGGTATTAATTTCAGATTAGAATGTTAGACTTCAGGTTGCCACATAGCTCACACACTCTTGGATATCAGCTTATGGGGTTTTTTTCCTGTATATAAAGGATATTTTCATTGTTTGATATTAAAAATGCAGTTAAGAGATTTTTAAATGTTGTAAGTAAATTAAGGGTTACAACAGTTCAAACCAGTTTTCTAAATCTCTAAGAGTTGAAGTAATTTGGAGCTGAGATGAAATATTTGAGAAGGGCAGTGTTAGCCCATGCCTTTAATTCCAGCAGAGACAGGTGGATCACTATAGCGTTAAATTCTAGAGTTACAATGAACAAGGTGGTGATGGTGCACATCTTTAATCCCAACACTTGAGAAGCATACACCTTTAATCCCAACACACTGGAGACAGAAACATGCAGATCTCTGAGTTCAAGGTCAGCCTGACACAGAGCAAGCTCCAAATAGAGAAAAACTTAGATCCTGGGGTGGGGGTGCATGCCTTTAATCGCAACAATTGGGAGGCACTTGCCTTTGAACCTAACACTTGGGAGGCAGAGGCAGGCACATAGCATTTACAATGATTTAAGTTTAAAAGCTGCTCACAAAAGACATGCTGAAGTTCAAAGTGAATTGTCCTTTGTGACCTCAAAATATATACACTTAAAGGTATGTTTGGTTCAAAAATATCAAAAGAATTCTTTTAAATCTCAGTTAAAAGTTAATACTTTTCATATTGTCAAAAAAACAATTTGCTTTAGGAAAGATATTACCTACCAAAAAAAAAAAACAAACAAAAGAAAACAGAACCCCAGAGTTAGGATTAGGGCAGGGCTCTGTTCTTATCTTTCCAGGAGATTAAAAGCATCCATTTAAGAAATTCAGGGACAACTGGACAACTGAAACTTCTGAAGAAAAGGGATGAGACAGCAAAAACAAGTAGTCTAGATGATCCAGCCTCACAGACTGGATCAATAGCTGTTTCCTCAATAATCTACAACCAGAACAATTCAAAATGGCTAGCCAAAATGGCTCAATCCCACAGACTGTTCCACCCAGGACTTCAATAAAGCCCTGAACTTTCTCACCCAAAGTTCAGCTTTTGACTACAAACTTCTTAGGACATTTAAATAGCTGAGAACAAAAAGACTGGACATCAAATGTTACTATTAACTTGCTTAACCATTTTTCCATTCTTATTTGGGTCCCCAAACAGGTTTACTAAAAATCAGCAGGAAGCAATTTTAAGGGAACGATGTCCCATTCCCAGAAGGTAGAGTGGGTGATTTTTTTTCCCCTCTTTGGTCATTTGATGGGTTATAGATGTTTGTTGTTATTTAGAGGGATTGGTTACAAGTTGTTAAATGGTCTTGTTAAACAAGGTTTGGGAGGTTAGACCCAAAGATATATCTCTTTTTCTTTTCTCTATCCTTCTTTCTCTCTTTTCTTTTCTTTATGTAGTGGGGAAAGACTTAAAAAGGAAAGAAAAGGGATAGAGACATGATATAGGAATGATAAAGAAAAAGAGATAGATTATTGAATATGTTCTTATATCTTTGTATATTGATATAAAATTAAGATTATATTTGGCTACATTGGAATTGATCTCTGTATATTGATACAAAATTAAGGTTAACTCTTTTTAAGGTATTGTACCTATATAATGCTTACAAGTGCAATGTGAAGTTTTGGCCTTTTGATAGCAACTGTCACAAACTGTTTAGGATAATATAAAAATGCAAACTAATAATCATTCAAACATATCATTTTGTTATGTACTATCACAGCATATCACAGATGTTTTCTAGGTTAATCAAAAATCAAGTTGCAAAGAGAAAAGCAACATTTGCTTACCCAAATATACTGAGATACATAGGTGGTCTTCAAAAACCTCAAGAGATCTATAGAATATAGCATTCAAAGTTGTTTTCTTAACTTAAGATTTTTTGATATGGGGACATGCCAGCTCCTGACAACACCCCACATTCTACTCCAAGTAGATGATGAGAATCAAAGAATCTCCATTTGGAGATGGCTGCATTAGTGGCAAGCTTGTCACTGGGGAAATCCCTTGCTTCAACTGTAGACAGAATGTCGTCCAAAAAGGACAAAACTTGGAAGCAGGTAAGTCTTAGCTCTGCAAAGACAGGGTGGGCAACTCCTTCATAATTCCTGTTTAACAATTAATGTCTGTCAGAAATACTGGGCCAAAAGGCTGAAGATAAATCTTCCAATGTATTGAGAGAAATTGGGGACTGTCCAAGCAGCCAGTTATCTGTCATTTCTTAGTTTTGGAAGCTGCTGGCTTTGCACTTCCTGTTTATTCAAATATATTTATCCTTCTCAGGTCTCTTATGTGGTTGAAGACTACATCTTTTTAAGTTGGTAATGCAAGTTAGGATGGAAACTGAGTTAGGTATAGATCTTTAAACTCATGGAGATAGATAAATAATAGAATATTAAAATCAGTTGCCAAATACATATGGACTGAACATTAGGAATGTATATTATAACTTATAATTTTCATAATTATGGGCTAATTTTTCTTATTGTTTGGTATTGTATTTATTGTTATAAGAAAAGGAACCTTTTATTGGACTAAAAAGGGGAGCTGTGGGGGGGGGGGAATATACACCTTAATTTTTTTTAAAAAAAAGCAGATAGGAGGGTGAGGGGGAAGAGAGTAGGAGGGTGGGACCAGGAGGGGTAGGAGGGAGGGGAATATGATTGTGATATAACTTGAAGAAATTAATAAATGTTTAAAAATACACAAAAATTTTTATTTCATCATTCTTTATGAAATTCAAATCAGCAACTCAACAAATTTTAAAATCAAACATTCTAGCACAATATAATTCAGAGGTATACATATTCAATAGTGAGAAAATATTAAAAGTGTATGTTTTCCATAATTAGACTTTAAGTTCTATAAGAGCATAAACTCTGGAGCTGGAGAGAGGGCCAGCAGTTAAGAGTACTTGTGGCTCTTGGAAAGGACATTAGTGGCATGACATGTGTGGTGCAAAGTGTGCATACTCTGTGTTCAGAAGCAAAGCTACAGTGAAACCATGAATGCATCAGGGAGAACCTTGCCTGAAAGACCTTCAATTCATTGCCCCGCTTATAATTTTTTGGTCTTTACATGTTCAGATAATTACCATTGTCAATTTTTTCCAAATATGAGATCATGGCCTACAATTTGAGACACTAGGAGCTGGCTTATGCAAATTCCCTACATACTTCTCCAAAGTTACAGGTTTCATGACTCAAGATAAAAAAAAAAAAAAAACCGTAGGCAAGCTGGCATCTTACCAAACCTCCACTCACCTACTAAACACATTTCAGCAAGATTTCCTCATACCATGACTGTTCTCTGTACCTCCAAATCCTCATGGATTGTTAAATCATAGTGGAGAACCTGTTTCCTTTATCAATGCATCCCAATGAGTAAAAAATGAAAGTCACTTCAAGTGGAAATATGGTACTATATTTTAACACATCATAATTTATTTGGCCAATTCTGTATTGTACATTTGTTTCCAAATTTTCAGTGCACCCTTCTGTAGTGAATGTTGTGGTACATGGATGTTCTTATCAGTTTCAGAAGATTGTCTTTAGCAAATACAAGAAATAAAAAAGTCAGTTTTAACCAAAAAGTGTGTGCTTTTAATTAGAGTAATTTTACCATCTTATCAGAAAGTTTGATCACAATTGCATTTCTACAATTCTGCGTGGAATACGCTCATGACAGAGAATAATAATTTGGTTTGGTTTGATTTGGTTTGGTGAGATGAGATCTTGCTATGTCTGAGATTGGTCTTGAACTCACAATCCCCTGCCTCAGCTACTGAGTACAGAAACTACAGCAAACAGTAGTAGGCAGAATTCTTTCACTACTAGAAACTGTGTGAAGATTTGTCTTTTATGATAAATATTATTAGTCTCTGTGTCTCCAAGTTCATATCTTGTATGTTAGTCACTTAACACTTAAAGAATGTCATGGTCAACTACATTTTCAAGTTTCCTGACTCCCTTGAGAATGAAGGAATTTATTTAAACTATGATTTCCTTTATTACTCCATGTTATCTTAGGGGGTGGGAATACACTTGGAGCACACACCTATAATACTACCACTTGAGTTAATCTATCAGAAGAAGTACCCGATAAAAAATAAAATGTACACATTTCTAATTATTAAATGAACAGTTAGTGAGACTGTGTTCAGCCATCCTCAAACAGAGAAATCTAGTATAACTAATTAAATATGAGGAAATTAAAGTCAGAAGTGGCTTGCATAAGACAGTATTAGAAACAGTACTCTGTCATTTAGCTACAACACAACCCACGACTTCCCATTGTACATTAGAAAAGATACGTAGTGTTCTTGTGGAGGAGATGTCTATATGACCACAAAGCTTTGGTCTTTCTCACAACAGATTCATACTCTTCCCAACCACAAGATGGCAAAGGGCACTGATGTACTCTTGTTTCAGTTGCTGGGAGCATGGAATTGAGAGCCAAGCTTTATCTCATCCAATTTGTTATAATCAAAACTTAGTTTAGAACTCTGAGGAACATGATAAAACCTCCAGAAAAAAAAAAAAACAATCAGCATCTACTAATTTTTCAGGGGAAAAAATATTACACAAGAAATTCAAACATGTTAATGATTCACAACCCTGAGAACAAATCAGGAAAACCCGTTCAGCAGGGCTTGGGCCTCTTTCATCTCCTCAGTAAAGCAAGACTGTCTCACTGAACCACAAGACATTTAGCCTAATAGAAAGACAACTTAAATAGTGGCTGAAAATAATCTCCAAATAGCTGAGAAAAGAGGTTGCATCTTTAACTTGGAAGTTCCCGTGGAAGAAAGCAGAAGCAGTGTCTGAAGATGAAGAGACCTCATCAACAGAGGGCTGTCTTCAGATTTCCTCTCATTATCTGCCACCCTGCCAGGTGCCTCAGGAGGCATTACTTCCCTTTAAATGACCAGTTTGTGCTGACAAGAAGCTGTGATGCAGTGTGACAGGCATTTAAACATCTGGATGATGGCCAGTTCGCTGTTCTCCTTTTGCTGGAAGATTTTTTTTCCCATTTCTAGCATGAAATATGACATGTAAAAACTAGAGTGCAAGAGTCTCGCTTTTTCTCTAAGACAAGGTCTTGCCCTAAACTCACTCACGATCCTCTTGCCTTGGCACTCCTGACTTCCAGGGTTACAGCACAAGCTGCCCTGCCTGCTTGTTCTCATTCCTTTCCACTGAGTTAATACAGTGGCTCAGGAAAAGATTTCAGTAGCCGACATCCGTTTCAAACTTGTCCTTAATGTCCCGCAGTGAATCAGATGACAATGTTACTGATTCAGCTGTTCATAGAAACTCAGAGATTTGAAAGCCTTCAAAACCTGTGCATCCCCTCTGTACTATAAGCACCTGTGCGTCCCCTCTGTACTATAAGC
>CAJQZJ010034255.1:3407171-3464831 GCA_907164525.1 Lophiomys imhausi
CGTCCCCTCTGTACTATAAGCACCTGTGCGTCCCCTCTGTACTATAATCTATGTCACTTCTAGAACTGGCTGGCTGCCTCTCTGTCCAATATGATAGCCACCCATTACAAGCAGCTATAAAATACTTGAATCAGGTTTTGGGGGTGATGTACCTGAAATTTTTGTTTCATTTAATTTTAGTTATTATAAATTAAAACTAGCAGCTACCTATGGCTAGTGCCTCTCACAATGGACAATACAATTCTAGAACAATATTTCTAAAAATTCCAGTGAAAATAAGTTCCATAGTACAACAAGGCACACAACTAATAAACAGCTGCTTCCAGTTTTTCCACTAAATCAGAAACTAAATCAAAAATCTCTGAGGAAGCACTGTAAGCCCTGTTATACTCAAGGGTATGAGCTACGCTCTGAATGCAAGATTTTCAAAAGAAGGGTGAAACAGTACTTTCTTCAGCTCTTTGCATTTATACTAAATTCATATCCTAAATAATACTCATTCTTACCTTTTTAAAGCATAGTTTCTAACTAGAGTGATGTGAAGTTACAGACAGATTCATACCCAAGACATTCTATTGACAGAGGCATGAGGATGCTGTGTGTGTGTGTGTGTATGTCTGCATGTGTATCTGTGTGTGTGTTTCTGTGTGCCTGTGTGTGTTTCTATGTCTGTATGGGTGTTACATATGTACATATGATATCTTCCCAGCCCCAAAAGTAACATTTTTTAAATATTTATTTGTATTTTTAAGTTGTGAATATATGTGTATGTCTATGTGAGAGTAAGTACACATTTGAGTGCAGGTGCCGGGTGAATCCAGAAGAGGGTACGAATCCCCTGTAGGTGAACTTACGGGCAGCTATAAGCCTCTCAGTATGAGTGCCAGGTAACAAAGTCAGGTCCTGTGTCACAGCAATAGACACTCTAATTGCTAGGATATCTTTCTACCTCCCAAATCAACATTCTAACAATTCTGAAAAGAAATGTCTCAAAGTGAAAATACTGAATATTAAACATTAGCAAACTATAGAACCTCTCCCAAGCTGTGATCAGTGTCTTGGTTCCTAATGATACAGATACTCATAAAGACAAAACCCTGCATCCTAAAAATATGATTCATAGTAAGTATTTTCCATAATACACTAGCTTAGATACTAGCGACCATAGAGCTAGAACAACAAGGTCAAGACAAAAGAAAATCAAAGCAGGAGATTTTGCTTTGTTTTCCTCAAAAGCAAACTCTTCAAGTAAAGCTAGGCTCTAATCTCCAATTCACACCAGCACAGAAAAGGAACTGAAAGGGGTTCCCGGTACCTAGACTTCAGAGCAATACCACCCAGACAAGCTCCAGGAACGGGGACTAGCTCCATGACAGTTAGCCCCTGTGTAAGATATACTACCCCACCAAGAACCTCCTGAGCCTGGCCCAAAACCAAAAATACTTTCTTTCTTTCTTTCTTTCTTTCTTTCTTTCTTTCTTTCTTTCTTTCTTTCTTTCTTTCTTTCTTTCCTTTCTCTCTTTCCTTCTTTCTTTAATTTTCTCATGTATTCTCTCATATATTCCATCCACGCATCTTCCCCTCCCTCCTCCCATCCCAGAGCCTCTCCCACCACCTTATCCCCCTACCTCCTGCCCCATCCACTCCTCCTCCATTTCCCTTAAGAAAAGGCCAGGCTTCCCATAGATATCAACCAGCCATGGCATAACAAGTTGCAATAAGACTAGACATCTCCTCTCTTAACAAGACTGTATGAGGCAACCCAGTAGGAGGACAAGGGTCCCAAAAGCAGGCAAAAGAGTCAGAAAGGGATCCCACTCTCATTGTTAGGAGTCCCGCCAGAAGACCAAGCTACACAACCATAACTTATATGCAGAGGGCCTGGGTCAGTCCCATGCAGGCTCCCTGGTTGTCACTTCAGTCTCTGTCAGCCCCTCGTTTGTTGAATCTGTGGGTTATTCTATGAGTTTTCTTGTGGTGTCCTTGACCCCTCTGGCTCCTACAATTTGTCTTCCCTCTCTTCCACAGGACTCCCCAAGATCTGCCTAATATGTGGCTGTGGGTCTCTGAATCTGTTTCCATCAGATGCTGGATGAAGCCTTTCTGATGATACTGGGCCAGGCTACAATCTATGAGTATAGCACAATTATCATTAGAAATCATACCATTGACCTTTTTGTTACTGGTTGTGTTTGGTTCTATCCCAGGTGTCTGGGCTATCCAGCTTCTGGGTCCTGGCCCTCCAGGCAGTGTCAGGGGTGGGCTCTTTCTCATGGCCTGGGTCTCAAAAGCTGGACCAGTCATTGGCAAAACCCCTACTTTCAACTTGAGTATTTAGAAAAGTCACAGAACAGGAGAGAACCAGATTCTAAGGCAAAATATGCGTTCTCTTTTTTTTTCTTTCTTTGAAAAGAAAAAACAGATTATTTTATAAGTTTGAGTGTTTTGCCTGCATGTATTCATGTGTATCAGATGTGTGTCTAGAACTGGCAGGGACCAGAAGAGGGCCCTAGGTCTGCTGGTATTTTCTACAGCTGGCTGAGAGCTGCCATGTGTATGCTAGAAATTGCTCAAAGCATCTCTGCTCAGCAGTCAGTGTTCTAGCCACTGAGCCCACTCTCCAGTCCCTCATTTCAATTTCTTGATGATATGCCTGGGCACTGAGTTTCTTGCTACAGCATTTTCAAATGAGTCATTGAACTGTCAATGGCCCTAAAAATATGCTTTTAATTTTTTTCAAGAATAACTAATTAAATATAATGCTCCCATGTACAATCCTAAAAGTCACATATTTCAACCTAACTTTTGCTTATCAGGATAGAAAACAATATTATTACTTGAAATAACTTATTTGAAAGCTCTAAAAATGTACAAGACTCAGAAAATTGATATTACTGGTGCAATTAAAACAAATCAGCTTTTTTTTTTTTTTTTTTTTTTTGGTTTTTCGAGACAGGGTTTCTCTGTGTAGCCCTGGCTGTCCTGGACTCACTTTGTAGACCAGGATGGCCTCGAACTCACAAAGATCCGCCTGCCTCTGCCTCCCAAGTGCTGGGATTAAAGGCGTGCGCCACCACCGCCCGGCCACAAATCAGCTTTTTAAAAGTAGTTCTTCATAATACAGCCATCCAGTTAAAAGAATGAATACTATTTTTTTTAATGTCAAAAGATTATTACAAGCTAAAAGGGGACTATCTTCCTGTTTCTAAGTAGACTGTATGCTGAACCCGGCACCCTCACCAAAACAAGGCTACATAGAAATGGTCACTCGTAGACCAGTAACCACAGTGGGATATCTAGCAGAGGGAAAAAAAAATCCATGTTAGCTAAAGATAATGCAAACTGTCCACATGCAATTGCTATGGAGATAATAACAAAACTAGGGACAGTCACCAAAGATCAATTGAAATTTACATGTTTGAAATTTCCGGAGTCATCCAAAGGGAAATACAGCTCCAAAAATATTCAAAACCATAAAAGAAGGAACAAATATAGACATAGGATTTTACCTTTTGTGAAGCAGCAAAGCAAAAAGATTCACATACATCATGCAGCTCCAATCTGGTATGGGGTTGAGTTAAAAAGATGAGCTACAGAGGGTTGGCTATGTGGGGATATATAGACACGGAAGAGATTTGAGACCATGTATGAGGAATCAGGGAGGTGATATGGAATTATAGGAACATTATGGAGGTGGGATAGATTTAGAGGGACATGAGAGAGTATGGAGGTGTTGGGGTACTGAGGTGAGGGAGATTTGAGGGATACTGTGATAAAGAGCATGGGAATAGATAAAGACATGTGTGGAGGGATAGGGAAGTATGGGGCTTTGGAGGGTTATTGGAGGTTTGGTGAGCTTGAGGGTGTGTGATGATGTATAATAGAATGGTATTGTTGAGTGTGCACATGGTGTACATACAAAGAGAACATATCCATATATGTACATACATATACCTGCACACTTATAATTGCAGTGACACAAAGAAGTACTTAACGGCAAACATCCTTCTGGCTTGAATGCTCTTGCTTTGAAACCATATATATGCATGGTACACAACTACTCACAACTGGAAAAAAGGTAAAATTAAAGATTTTGATTATGACTTTATAGAAATGTCCTCCTATTCAAAATAAACTGAGCCAACTTTCCTTACAAATTTATGGAGTCAACATTGGGATGTTGCAAGTGTTTAAGATCAGAAAACTGGAGTTGTGCTCTTTTTCATAGCAGTTGGGACCCTAGAGACAGATTAGTGAAAACATATATAGCATGAGAACATCTTTGAAAGTGCAAAAGGCAAGTGACAAGGGAGAGTCATTGCTGTTGTTGCTTATTTCTGGACAAAAAAAGGCTGGTCCTCTGCAGAAGTATGATCTCTGTTTCTTATCAACACCCATCCCACCCAAGCAAGCAGGGACAGGAGTGGAAAAGAGGAAAACACACAGGACTGTAACCAATACCTCTCCAGATCCCTGCATATAATATTATCCTTGTTTTCCAAATTGCTCTGCCATACCTGCTCTACAACACTTTAGCAGATGGCAATGTGTCTGAATGGATCCCACAAATGTGACAATAAACATCACAATGCATTAAAAGATGCTTAATCTGTTGGTCCTGCTGGGACTGTTTCCTCATTTCATGATTGTTTTACATTCCTAACTCATTTTGAAGAATAAAAATCAGCCTTTAATTAAAGTCAAGTTTCAGCCACAACCATAGTTTTAGCCTTGTCAAGAGTCCCAAAGCAATTACTCTGCAAAAAAATTCTTTTTCTCCCCTCTTTCAGTTCATTTGGCAGAACTTAGATCTGCACAGATTCTTTGTTTCTCAGTAGGATGCACATAATCATTTGCCCACACAAATAAAACATATGCAAGAGGCATCCAAGCCTTTGATTCCAGTTTGATCAGATCTCATCCTTGTATTCTTACCTCTGAGTTGTTAAGGTGGCATTTGTGAGTTCCTGAAAACCAGCCATCACTCGAACACTGATCAATGTCCACTTTCTGAAGATTTATATCAACTTTCATCACACCCCTATAATGAAAAAGAAAAAAGAAAAAACTTAAGCTGAGCCTTTAAAATTGCTAACCATGTTCTGCCCTGGAAATCAGACGAATGTAAAGAATGTCTTAAATTGTCCACCCTACCCATTCAGATTTAACTCAAGTTTACTCAGTAAAGAAACATAGGAGGGCAAACTCAGCAAATTCTTATATTGTTCAACTTGCAAAGGTAAGGACTTTGTACCTTCACAATCTTTGGCCCATTCATGTAGTACCTGGCATATAACCGGTGTTCAATTCTAGTTTGACCGGTTTGTCAACTTCTTAAATAGCTGAAGGTTGACTAAACCAGACAATATTGTTGTGGACATAGCAGAACACTTGACGCTGAAATAGCACCTACCCCCCAAAATACCTTCTTTATGTGAATCATAGCCAAGCTTTAATCTCATTTTTCTCTACTGCTAATTCTCATACTGTGCTGGAGGCTCAGAGAAATTTAGTTACCTGGGGAAGGCCAGGTGTAAAAGAACAAAAGGCTTCTGTTTCCTCTAATCTTCTATGAGTGACATAAATACATAGATTATCACAATTTGATGTAAGGTGTATGATATAGGAGTTAGTATTAGTAGCTAAGATTAGGATAAACGAATCTGTGCTTGCTTTGACCAGCTATCATGGTAATTCAAGGTTTTGTTGGCAAACTGCTGCCAACAAAACCAACGTTGTTTATGAATGTATTAGTTAATGTATTCTGGCATTGGGGGTAAACACAAATATATCCATCTATGTTTCTGACATAGTACACATGGCAGATAATGAATGGTAATTATAATAAATTCTACTACATGTATTATTTGGTTTTTGGAGGGTGTTGTTATTGTTATTTGTTTTGTCAACTTAACACTAGCTAGGTCATCTGGGGAAAAGAACCCTCAATTGAGAAAACACTTCCATTAGATTGTCTCAGACTGAGCAGTAGGAAAGCCTGTGTGGCATTTTCTTGATTAATGATTTAAAGGGGTGGGGGGTGCCAGCCCAATGCAGATGGTGCTACCCCTGGGCTAGTGGTCCTGGGTTGGCCAAGAAAGCAGCTGAGTAAACAAGCCAGTAAGCAGTATTCCTCCGTGGTCTCTGCTTCACCTCCTGCCTGCAGGTTCTTGCCTTGACCTTCTTCAATGATGGACTGTGATCTGGGATTATAAGCAAAAATTAACTCTTTCCTCCCTAAATAGTTTTGGGTCACGGTGCTTATCACAGCAATAGAAGGCTACCTAGGACAAAAAACATTACAAAGGAAGAAACACTATGTTGGAGGGAAGCAGGTCAAAGGTATGGGAGGAAGCCAGGATAAAATTTATGACAACCCTTCTTATCCATACCTTTCATCACCAGCATCATCAAGTTACTATTACTGGCTACTGCATTTTAGTATTCTCCCTCGAATGCCTCATTATAAAGAATAAATTAACCAAAATGTCCATTTTTACTTGTGTCACAATTGCTAGAAATAATGAGCTCATATTTTCTTCAGCTATTTGCAACACCAAAAACAGCTTAATGCCAAGACAGGCCAAATGTCCCAGCTCGCTCAGCACCATGGTCAGCACCAGTATGAGACTGCCATTATTCCGCTCCTTTTCCTTGAAGAAAATTGGCTTCAGAAATAAGTAGTTACTGATTGAGAACATTCTCCCTTAATTTCAAGTTCATATATAGACACCAAAAAGTCGCCGCAGACTTTCAATGCAGGCACAAAGCACTTTGGGTTTGCGCAAAACCACCAGAGGTAAATGAGCCATGCGTGCACCAGATGGGAAGTCAGCGCTGACTCATCTTCATTAGGGCTCCTTGGTGCCTGGTAACCCACAGTGCCCTGGGGAAGCTGCTGCAGACTTCCGGAGAGGGAGGTGGAGTTTAAGGGAACTTGGTGAGAGGGGAAAGCTCTCTTACTGGGGAACAGCGGACAGTTTAAAGAAACACAGAGACCCAAAAACGGAAGGTGCCCTATTCAGAAGCCAACTTGCAGCCCCATTATGCCCGCCCCGCCCCGCAACCTGAGTCCCTGGAGCAAGGTCTCTGGCACGCAGAAGTGCCGTTCCTTCCATATCCTGGAAGCTCCACAAGCCGCCAGGAAATGACTGTAGTTTAAATGCCTCGGGGCTGTGAAATGAGGGTCAGAAAAGGCCTAGAGGTGACCTCCAGAGATTGGAAAACAAGAAACATTGTTCCCCTAAGCCCCTGGGTGTACCACAGACGAGTGTGTTCCCCTACTTGTCTGGGGGAAAAAAAAAGAGCCAAATTCCTTTCATCCTTGACAATTCTAATATTCTGTCATGGTGAATAGGCTTTCATGTCACAGCTACTGCCAAGTGCCGTAAGTTGGCGTCCTCACAATTTTCTTGTATTTTGATACTTCTGGTCCATTGTCACCATCACTAACTGGTTTTAGATCTCTAACCCTCATAACAGTTTTTGGGTTTGTTTTGGGTTTTTTTTGGGGGGTAGGGTTTTTTGGTTTGTTTTGTATTTTGGTTTGTTTTTGTATTTCCTTGGAGACAAGGTTTCTCTGTGTAACAGCCCTGGCTGTCTTGAAACTCTCTTTGTGACTAGGCTGGCCTCAAACTCACAGAGATCTGCCTACCTCTGCCTCCTGGGAGCTGGGATTAAAGGCTTGCACCACCACACTCGACTGTGTAACAGCTTTTTAATAATAACAATTTAGTTCTGTCTGGGGTTGTTCCAGATAGAGGTCCTAGTATGAAGTTTATAAAGTTGAGAGCTTTCATTGCAAAGTAAATAGTAAGTTGCTGATACACATTCATAACAGTTTGACCTTTGTACTGACAGTCATATGATAACTTTTGATGGATGTACACCACAGACATGAACAGTATTACCAGAGGTGAATTCTGTTCCCAATACAACAATAATGTAGTGTTTGAATTTGTTTTCCTATTACTATGATAAATAATATGACCAAAAAGCAAGTTGGGGGAAAGAAGGGTTCATTTCATCTTATAATTTACAGTCCATCATCAAGAGAGGCAGAGACAGAAACCTGGAGGCAGAAAATAAAGCAGAGACAATGGAGGAACACTGCTTACTGGCTTGGTATCTATGACTTGCTCAGTGTGCTTTCTTATGTAAGCTAGAACCGCTGCCCAAGAGAGGCACCTTGTGTCATGAGCTTGGCCTTCCCACATCAGTCATCAACCACGCAAGTGCATACAAACTTGCCAACAGGGCAGTCTTGTGGAGGTGATTCCTCAGTGAGGCTCCCTCTTTCCAGGTGACTCTAGCTTGTGTCAAGCTGACCAAAACTAGACATCACACTTTGCTTTACCAGTATAATTGCAGACAGCCATAACGTATAGCCTAAGTAATACTGCCCTGCCTCTTAGATGGTTTCCAAAACTGCCCACAGTCTGGTGAATGGATACATGTTATCTACTTTTAATAATAACCAAAAACACATACTGTTTTAAAAAAAAATAGTAAAGTGTGCTGAAATAAAGAGATGATGAAAGCAGGGTCTGGTGGTTTGGTCATCTCCTTCCACCAATAGCTAGTCAGAACAGACTCTAAGTCTGTGGACTAATGCCATAACAAAGCATGTGGCACTGGCTTTGGACACAGAAAAGGCCTCTGTGACAGTTAAAGCAGGAATATGTTGGTGACTCTTGACAGACAATGAGGAGCCAGGCATCAGTGGAACATGCCTTTAATCCCAGCACTTGAGAATCAGAAGCAGGTGGATCTCTGAGATCCAGGCCAGCTTGGTCTACAGAGTGTGTTCCAGGACAGCTGGGGCTACATACAGAAACCTTGTCTTGAATAAAAGAAAGAAAGCGAGAGGGAGGGAGGGAGGGAGGGAAGGGGGATAGAAGAACAATAAGGAAAGTACTATTTGAGGTAGAATAAAAGGGACCTTTGTTGCAAAATAGAAGTTTGACAACATCATCCTAGCGATGATCTGTGAAAAGATGGGTTTTAGTATCTGGCTGACAAATACGCTAGGCAAATTCAGAAAAACTGTCCAATTTCTTTTAGTTGTCAAAGAGCTAGGTTTTGGGTTTTTTTTTTTTAATAGTTGTTTTAAAACAGGCATTTCACAAAATTTATCAACTTAACAACTTTTAAATATCCAATTCAGCTGTGTTAATTCCTTTCACACTGCCATACAACCAGTCTACAGAACTCTTGTGTGGTGGTTCCAATGGCCCCCATGCATGTCTTTGAATAGGTAGGTAGTCGCAGTATTAGGAGGTATGACCTTATTGGAATAGATCCTGGCATTGTGAAAGGAAGTGTGTCACTGTGGGGACAGGCTTTGAGGTCTCCTAAGCTCAAGCTATACCCAATGTGACACAGTCTCTCTCTGCTTCCTTCGGATCAAGATGTAGAACTCTCAGCTCCTCCAGCACCATGTCAGCCTGGACATTGCTATGGTTACCATCATGATGATAATGGACTGAGTCTATAAAACTGCAAGCCGGCCTCAGGTAAATATTTTCCTTCATAAGAGTTGGCATGGTCATGGTGCCTCTTCACAACAATGAAACCCGAACTAAGACATCTTGCCTTTGCAGACTTAAGACTACACTCACCGCAATTCACCATGCCCCCTACTGCCCAGCTCCAAGAGCAGAACGACCACTCTGATTTTTGTCTCTTTCCTCTTGTATTTCAAATGTCATTTGTCTTATTGATGGTCTGTGCCATTTAGTATAATGCCCCAATTCATCCATGTTGTAGCATGTATCAGAATTTCCTTTCTTTAAAGTTGAGAGACATTCCTCATTTTATTTATCTATCTACGGGTGGGCCCTAGGCATGTTAACAATGCTATTATGAAGCACCTTCACCTTTTTAGCAATGTTTAGAAGAAACGTTAAAAGCCCAATCTGCAGTGTTTGAAAATTAAAATTTTTCCCATCCTTAGCATCACCTAGCATAAGATTCCCAGAATATACATTAGGTTCAGAACAAAGAGTCACCACAGAATGGAGCTATGAAATCCTATAAGACCTAAAAATAGATATAAGGCAATACTTCATGAACATTTCAGTCCAAAGGTCTTCCAGTGGTCAACTGGTGTGCTTCCAGGGCTTCTGTTAAACAAAAGGAATCCCAATCTTGAGGTTTACTGCACAGTACCAATGGGGCCCAGAATTGTTTTCTTATGTTTGTTTTTGTTGTCTGTTTTTTTTTGTTTGTTTGTTTGTCTACTTGTTTTTAAGACTGGATCTTCTGTAGCCAAAGCTCACCTCAGACTCTCTATGTAGCAGAGGATGAATTGAAATTCTGATTATTTTGCCTCTAAGTGTTGAGATTAGTGGCATGGCAAGCCCACCCATTCTTATGAGATGCTGAGGGTCAAACCAAGTTTTTATTTATAATGGACAAGCACTCCACCCACACAGCCCCAAGGACCAGGGTTTATTAAACAAAACAGAAATGCTTATGTCAAAGAAATCTGCAAGTGTTGTTTCATTCTGGTAGAATGCAACCTGGCAAGATTCATAGAAAACCCACAACAGCCCTCAGCAAAGAAACTCCTCTTTGCCACCAACACCATCACAGAGATCCACAACTGATTAAAATGCAAAGAATAAGAAATTATGTGATGCCCAGTCCCAACTCATACATCTACAATAAAATTCCAGCAACCAAGACTCAGGGATCATTGAGGAAGAGGGAATGGAAAGATTGTAAGGGCCAGAGGGACAGGAAGTTTGTTGTGAGATTGTGTCTTCTAGAAATGTCATCAAGACTATACCCCTGAAGTATCATCAGCATGGCAGCTGAAACAAAGCCTGAACAAAGACACCAATGGACATGCAAACATAGAAGGGGACATCGCAATGGACCTGAGTCCTAGACAGAGAACTACCAGCCATAAGGGAATGCTGAGAGCAGGAGAAATGGTCTTCCCTGAGGAAGAGTCCCCATATTGGCTATCCAATACCAAATGGTCAATCCTGAGATTTTATATATATATATAAAACACCATACAGACTGAGCAGGTTATATTTATGTATTTAAGAATACAACATATATATGTATACATATATATGTAACTATTTTAAAAGAGGTCATGAATTTGAGAAAAAGCAAGGAGGTACACAGGAGGTGTTGCAAGGGAGGAAAACAAAGAGGGAAATGATGTAGTTTTAATCTAAAAAAATAGAAATAGTTAAAAAATCAAAAACTTATTATCAGTTTAAAAAGAATACCCACAGCTGTCAGTTTTTTACATAAACAGCAGCATCAGTGTCTTGATTGACAGGAAGAGGTATAACATTTTAAAGTGAACCTCCCAGCATTTTAAAGTCAACAAGCAGGTTGAGACAGCTAACCCCAATCCTCATTTCCTTGGGGAAGGACTGATAATTCAGAGGTCAGAAACAAGAAACAAGAACCTAGAGGGGAAAGCTAAAGACCTTTGAAGTATTCTGTGGAGGAAAAACTGGGCCCTAAGAAATGAACTGGCAACATGTGCTCAAGTGGATTTCAAAATTGCCAGAGATCGGGAGCTACTGTTCATATCTTGTTCCACGTGGCTTCTGAACCACAGGGCAGTCACAGTTATCTAGCCTTTTACCTCAGTTTGTGGGTAGGCAGATGGGAGAAGGAACATAAATTTCTTTATAGGTCTCTAGATTAAACTTCAAGGAGCCACATACATGGAACCTCTCCCTCACCTGTACCTAAGAGTCTGCAGTGGAGAGATGTCTTCCTGAGAAGGAATAAGAACATTTTCATATCCAGGACAGTCAGGGCTATATTACACAGAGAAACCCTGTCTGGAGAAACCAAAGGAAAAAAAATAGAATATTTTCATTAAGGAGACTAGCTACCAGCAGGAAGTAGCTGTGAATGCTCATAATTCCAATATTTAGCAGGGTGAGGCAAAGGGATCTTGAGTTCCAGACCAGCCTGGGCTATGCAGTGAAGCCCTGTATAAAAATTAGGAAGTAAATAAAAAGCTGAAGCTAAATAATGGCAATACTGAATTGTAACACAAAGGGATAAATATTTACAAGTCCGTGCTCCTAAATACCAGACAAAATGAGTGAGGAGCAAAGGATTACTTTCTTACAGAAGAATTTCAGTTAGCAAATATTCAAGGACTGAGGGAAATAGGAAACTCAGTATTAGAACATTGCACTGGGGTGAGAAAGCAGCTGAGTGGTGGTACAATGTGGTTGCTTAGAATGCACACCTGAGTTCGATGTCCTGAAAAGAAAAAAGAAAAAGAAAAAGAATGTAGTAATAATTATTGCAACTAAGCCTACTGAAGGCTAGTGGAAAAAATCTTCAGGCAAAAACAGGATATTTGAATAACCTCAAAAATATGTTGCCTAAGATATTCATTACTATAGTGGATTTAAAACAATATCTATAACCCACTGATATACATTCTTTCTTCCAGAAAGACGAAAGTGCTCCATCTCCCTTTAAATGTAGTTCTAACATAATGTGTCAATAGAGTATATGTGAAAGACAAGGAAAAACTGAGACACAAGACAGAGAAACGTGGCAAACACATGCAGTATGATGTGTTCACCTTCTAAGGCTGTTGCACTAAGTACTTCAGGTAGGTAACTTCCAAAGAACTTGATTTTCTCAGAATTGTCTAAAGTAGACATGCAGCCGGGCGGTGGTGGCGCACGCCTTTAATCCCAGCACTTGGGAGGCAGAGGCAGGCGGATCTTTGCGAGTTCGAGGCCAGCCTGGTCTACAAAGCGAGTCCAGGACAGCCAGAGCTGTTAAACAGAGAAACCCTGTTTCGAAAAACCAAAAAAAATAAATAAATAAAAATAAAGTAGACATGCAACACAAGCATGTTGGAATGGTTGGTTTCTTCTGCAGTCTCCCTCCTTGGCTTGTATGTGATCATCATAGTGCTATCTGTGGTGGACTTCCCTCTGTGCCTCTTATAAGGACACCAAAGATATTGAATTAGCCTACTCTAATGACCTCATTTTGACTTAATTACCTCTTTAAAGATGCTGCATGCAAATTCTCATTGACATTCACATTCCTTAGATGCTGGAGGTTAGAACACCAACACACATATTTGAGGAGGCACAATGCAGCCCATGAGATATGATATAGATGACAGACCTCAGCACATAAAATCTAAGGGAGTCTGAATGAAGTGTGTACTTTAGCCCCCAGCTCCTGACACTGCTCATTTCCTAGCACCTACATGAAATGTGTTATTGTGTGAAGCAGAATGAAGTACATGGGGACTTTTGTAATATCTTAGTTAATCTTCCAGTCTTCAAAATAATTTCAAATCAGTTTTAGTTAATTATAAAAATTATTTAGTGAAAAGACAAGAGACTTAAACAGAAATTATTTAAAAATCAAAAAACATGGAAATAAATAATACATAAAGTGAAAAGATACAACAGTATATGTAAAAAGAACATAGTACAATTAATTATACTCTAACAAACTTTAAAATGTTGAGGAGGGCTGGAGAGATGGCTCAGTGGTTTAAGAGCACTGACTGCTCTTCCAGAGGTCCTGAGTTCAATTCCCAGCAACCACATGGTGGCTCACAACCATCTATAATGAGATCTGGTGCCCTCTTCTGGCCTGCAGGCATACATGCAGACAGAACACTGTATACATAATAAATAAAATAAAAAAAATCTTAAAAAAAATAAAATAAATAAAATGTTGAGGAAATAGATAAGCTTATAGAAAATATAAAATACAAAATTTTCCCCAAGAGAGTAGAAAACTTGACTAGAATAATTAAGGACAAATATTATATTTAACTTTATTTTATTTTTAAAAGATGTAACTTTTACTTAGTTCATTGTTTCAGAGGGTTTCATCCTTGGTTCACACTAGAGCAAAACATCATAAACTTAGAAGCATGTGGAGAAAGACAATGTCTCCATCATTTAGACAGGAAATAGAAAAAGAGGAAGAGACCACAGAACAGGTGTAACAGTGGGTAACTCACTGAATGATACGAATATCTACAAATGTCCATGCATCAAAATAAGATAGTCAATACCTGTTATAAACTGAATGTATAAACCCCATGTCAGATTTTTGTGCAGGATGATTATTGCAGTTTTATAGTTAGAAGTTTAAATATGTGAATAAACATGTATATTCAAGTTCAATATTGAGCAGAAGTTTAAAATATAAATGTATTATATGTATCACAAGAATCAAATGGTAATTTAAAACAAAAGAAAAATTAACCAATCTATTATTGTCCATCGCTGAGGCCTCTCATGTCTTCATATTCTGGCTCTGTTTGATTGTCCTGCCTTGACCAAACTGTGTAGGTGAATGGAGAGCTACTGGTATACCTCCAACACTATGTTATTCTGAAGAAAAGAAACTATTCTCAAGTATCAATGAATCTTCCAATTGCATTCTCTATTTTTAAAAATGAGGGCTGAGAAATTAATTCTAAACTTAAAATAATGAAATAGAACTCAATAAACTTATAATACCATGTCTCTGTGTCTAAATGACTAGATTTTGTTTTCCAAATGAATAAGAATTATATGTTGAAAATTTAATGTACAACCTAGGTTCTTTTTATTTTTTTCTTAAATTTTTGTTACATCCATACATATAAATGTATAGATATAACTTATTGAGTTCATTTAGAGTTGCTCGTATATATATGTGTATAGGGCTGACTGCTGCCTGGCATTTGATAGCCTATCAATGACCTCATCCCTGGAGAAAACTGATTTTCTCTTTATCAGCAGTCATTAATGCATGTAGTTTCCTTTTTCTTTTTTTTTCTCTTCTTTTTCTTCTTTTTTGTTGTTGTTGTTGTTGCTCTTTTGAGACCAGATTTATTTTTATAGCCTTGGCTCCTAGAACTAACTCTGTAGACCAGGCTGGCCTCAAACTCACAGAGATCTGCCTGCCTCTGCCTCCCCAGTGCTGGAATTAAAGGCTCATAACACAACTACCCAGCCTAATCCATGTAGTTTTATCTATGGGTGGGGCCTTGTGAGATTTCTCTCATCTACATTGCCAAGCCAATTGGTATTGTCATTTTCTTGGCCAACTATGTTCTTGAGATTTCATGGGTACAACTTCCCTGTCACATATAGAAGTTACAATCTCAGAGGTAAGGTACTCAAAACTGAACATCTGACTTGACATCTTTTTTTTTTTTTTTTGAGGGTAACTGGCTAAGGAGATGTTTATTTATTGTTTTATATCTTCTCTTTTTCATCAAATATATATATGTATATATATATATAACATTTATTTATTAACTCGTTACATCTCAGTCTCTCCACCCTCCCTCCCACCCTCTATTCCCTGTCCCTTCTATCCTTCTCCTCCAGTGTGGGGGTCCTGCACATATCAGCCCCCCTCAGTTCATCAGTCACATGAGGGCTAAGATCTTCCTCTTGCTCTGAGGCCCGACTTGGCAGCTCAGTTAAGGTAAAGTGTCCCACTAATAGGTAATAAAGTCCATCACTAAGATTGCCCCTTCCCCTTACTAAGGGATTTGTATGACGACAAAGTTGCCTATTTGTATGGGGATCTAGGTCTAGTCTAAGCATTTTCCTTCTTATTTTGGTTAGCATTTCAGTCTCTGTAAGCCTCTGGGGTCTAGATTGGTTGGTTCTGTTGATCTTCATGTGTTGATCTTGACCCCTCCAGGTCTCTCTATTTCTCCTCCCTCTCTTATATAGGGCTCCCAGAGCTCCACCTAATGTTTGACTGTGTGTCTCAGCCTTTGCTTTGTTCTGCTGCTGGGTGGAATTTCTCATAGGATAGTTATGCTAGGTTCCTGATCCTTTTGTTGTGTTGGTTGTAGTATAGTTATCCTGTACTATATGGCTATAATCCAATTATAAGTGAGTAGATGTCATATGCATCTTTCTGGGTCTGGGTTAGCTCACTCAGGATCAGCTTTTCTAGTTCCATTCATTTGGTTGCAAATTGCATGATTTCCTTGTTTCTGATAGCTGAGTAGTATTCTATTGTGTACATGTACCACAGTTTTTGTTTTTTTGTTTATTTGTTTGTTTTCTTTTGTTTTTTATCCATTCTTTGGCTGAAGAGCATCTGGGTTGTTTCCAGTTTCTAGCTATTAGAAATAAATCTGTTTTCTTTATTGTTTCAACTTCTCTTTTCAGGTCTTGAAATATTTTATTCCAATCTCTCTCTTGTTTGATTATACCTTCCATTCCTCTAAGAGCTTTATTCATTTCCATCACCTGTTTTGCTGTATTTTGTTGTTTTTCTCTGAGATATTTGTTTTCTTCTCTTAAGACTTCTATTATTCCTCATCTATGCTCATAGCAGCCTTATTTGTAATAGCTAGAAACTGGAAACAACCCAGATGTCCCTCAACTGAAGAATGGATTAAAAAACTGTGATACATCTACACAATGGAGTACTACTCAGCTAACAGGAACAATGAAATCATGCAATTTGCAGCCAAATGGATGGAACTAGAAAAGCTCATCCTCATAGGAAGGGGGAATAGGGAGGGGTTTGTGACTGAGATGTAACTTGAAGAAAAAAAAATAAAGTATTTAAAAAAAAAAGAGAAAAGAAAAGCTCATCCTGAGTGAGCTAACCCAGAATCAGGAGGATGCACATGGCATCTATTCACTTACAGTCAGATTTTAGCCATATAGTACAGGATAACTATACTACAATGAATACACCAAAGGGAACATGAACATAGACTTTTTTTCCTGTCAATGAGACACTTTGCCCTAGTGGTGCTGCCTTGTTGGCCCCCAGTGTATGAGGAGGCTCTTGGTCCTCATATGACTGCTGAACTGGGGTGGGTTACTGTTATGAAGTAACAAATAAATAAATAAATAGTGCAACAATTTAAAAAAAAGACTTCTATTATTTTCACAAGCATAGGATTAAGGTCATTTTCATGTGTTTTAGTTGTGTTAGGATTTCCAGGGTTTTCTGTAGGATTATAGCTAGGTTCTGGAGATGTCATATTGCTATGGGTTTTTTTGATCGGGTTCTTCTGCTGGCCTTTAGTCATCTGGTAGACACTGGTGTTGTCTGGTTGTTTCTGATGCCAATTTGCCTTGGTGTTCAGGAAACACCCCTGTTCTGAAGGATAAGTGATCCTGTGATCCTGGTGTGTACACCTCCAGATGATGAGTAGGTTCCTGTAATAGAGACTGGATCTCGGAGAGTGGCTGCAGCTCTCCTCAGCTGATTGTGACCCAATTGGACATTATATATATATATATATGGGTTGGAGTGGGGAGGGAGCTATCCTGTGAGGTCCTGAGAGCTGGTGGGTTGAGACATGTCAGCTCCTAACAGCTCCCCACATTCTACTCCAAGGAGAGGATGAACATCGAAGAATTTCCATTTGGAGATGGTTGAATTAGTGGCAAGCTTGTCACTGGGCAAGAGAAAGACCTTGCTTCAACTGTGGACAGAATGCTGTCCAAAAAGGACAAAAGTTGGAAGCAGGCAAGTCAACAGCCTAGCTCTGCCAAGACAGGATAGGCAAGTCCTTCATAATTCCTGATTTACCATTAATGTTTGTCAAAGATACTGGGCCAAAGGACTGAAGAAAGATGCTCCAATGTATTGAGAGAAATTGGGGACTGTCCAGGCAGCCAACTGTCAGCAATTTCTTAGTTTTGGAAGCTGCTTGCTCTGCACTTCCTGTTTATTCAGATCTATTTATCTTTCTCAGGTCTCTGGTATGGTTGAAGACTAGATAGTTATAATGTCACAGTTAGGTTTTAAGTTGTTTAGGAATTAAAAGGATGTTCTAGATCTAAAAAGATGTTTTTAAGTTGGTAATGCAAGTTAGGATGGAACTTTAAATTCATTGAGATAGATAGATAATAGAACATGAATATCAATTGCCAAATATGTATGGACTGGATATTAGGAATGTATGATATACTTTATAATTTTAATTGTTGCCTAATTGTTCTTATTGTTCGGTTTTGTATTTATTGTTATAAAAAAGCCTTTTATTGGACTAAAAGGGGGAGCTGTTGGGGGAAAAGATACACCTTAAATTTTTTTTAAGTAGATAGGAGGGTGAAGAATAAGAGGGTAGGAGGGTGGGACAAGGAAGGGGAGAAGGGAGGGGAATGTGATTGAGATGTAACTTGAATAAATAAATAAATGTTGAAAAAAAAAGAAACAAAGCTGCTATGAACATAGCCTGACTTGACTTGACGTTGACTGTAGTTAACGTCCAACTTTAGCTACACAGTAGGGCAGGTAACTGGTATGGCATTGGAGGAGTTTGGTATTCTGACATCTGAGTAACACTGCCTCTTTGTACACTTTTCAGCCCTCGGATGAAGCACTGTGCGGGGACTGGAGTATATAGGTGCAGTCTATGCAACAAGCAAAGGGCCATCTTTTAAGGGTTTGTCTATGAGAGGACGACAGAATTGTGTGTAGACCTAGGAGTAGGAAATTAAGTAAACCAAAAGGAAGAATAAAGAACACTGGGCAAGAATATTCCACAGAAAGTACACATTGCCTGTGAAAGAGATGCCTAAAGAAAAAGCACACTCACTGAGCAATACAAAATACAGGCGTTGGTGGGACTGAAGGTGAAAGTGGGTTTGGGGCCTACCTAGTGGTAGAGCTTGGAGAGGCTACCATGTGTTTGTTGAGTTGTTATTGCCACCAGCAGCATTCTACAGAGCTCTAAAGTGCCACTGTCCTTTAGTTTTTGCTTCTAACTCAGAGAGAGAGACAGACAGAAACAGAAAGAGAAAGAGAGATTCATACAAACAAGCCTATCCTGAAGACAATGGCATTGCTGATAAGGTGGACAGCAAAAAGCACACTTAGTTCATGCAGACAAGTACATGGTTCATGGGGGAGCTGTTTTGCTCATTCTTTTGCAAGAGCGTTCTTGATGCAGTCATTTCTTTTTCAACTGCCTGTCCTGAAGACATTTGTCTAAAGGCCCTGCTCCCTGCCTTTCCTCCTCTTACAATTATAACATAGTAATTAAGAGTCAGAATTTTTCTTCTTCAGGATTTTTCCATTTCTAGTGAAAGCATCTGCTAATATTAAAACAAATTTAAAAAAAAAAGCCTCAGAATGATCACCAGAGATGCACAACTGAAAGTCATTGTTAACTTAGCACACAGGAAAGTAAAAAAAATCAATTAAAGCAATAATGGTTACTAGGCCTGGCCAAAAACACAGACTCGTGACTAATGAACAAAGCAAATATGGTTTGTAAACAGTGTTCTGTTGAACTGAGTACACCAGGTACTAAAGATTATACTTCACATTTCTGGTCAGGTGTGGTTGTACACACCTGTAAACCCAATGCTTCAGAACTAATGCAGAAGTGCCACCACAAAATCAAGGCCAGACTGGACTACATTCACAAAGTCAATGCCAGCCTGGACTACATAGTGAATACATGACAAAGCTGTCACACACTCACACTTTAGTTAATTCTCATAATTATGGACTTCTTTCTAGTTCCAAAGGATTTATTATCTGATTTCATTTTTAAGACAGTGGCAACACACACTTGCCTTAGTCATAGCTTACAGGGGTTAAGTATAATAATGTCAAAAGTAGCTAACTGAGAGGCTGGGGAGGTGATTCAGTTGACAAAGTACCTGCCCTGAAAGCACGAGAACCTGACTTTGGATCTCAGTCCTGTGTAAATAGCCAAATGTGGTAATGCACAACCTTAATCCTACTGCTGGGGAGGTAAAGACAGGAGGATGCCTGGAGCATATTGGCCAAGAGCTCAGTGAGAGAATCTGTTTCAAAAACTAAGGTAAGAGTAATAGAGGAAGACATACAACATAGATCTTGGCCTCCATGCCCACATACACATACATGTACATGTGCACACATATGCACACACAAAGTAGTTAGAGATGTCCAGAGAACAGGACCAGGAAAGCAAGTTCTTTTACAACCATGTGAGTCTTGTCAAAGTCCTGCAGTAGAAAATGACTCCCTCTCAGAACCAAAACCTGCATTTTCTGCCAACCACAAAACAGAATTATATAAAGTCAGCTAGAAGCAATACAACCTCTATCCTGCAATTCTCCATTTAAAAAAGATAATAGTAGAATAACAATAAAAGCAAAAAAATGTCTAGGAGTCTAGATGTACCAATCAAATATTTATATAGCAAAAGGGATGTGTTTGGAGAAGCCTGGATCTTTCTGGATATGCCCAGAATGCAAAATGTTGACTTCTCTGCTTAGATTGTTTCTAGGGTTATGTTCTACAGTAAGCAAGCAACATTGCAAGATAATGTATGGTCTCCAGCCAGACTATTACAAAAGTCCCTAGGTTCAGAATTCACCTTGTACAATGCAACCCACTGAATGATCAGGTGGTCATCATTGGCCCTTCCACATTATCCTGAGATCTCTTCAGGATTGATAACTAGGAAGCTTGAATTAATAGATCCTCTGACTGTTCCAGGGGCCTCCTTTCAATTAACCAATTAACAAACTAGCTTATTCACCTGCCAATCAAGTCTGGCTAGGATTTGCATGGCACCTTTAAAAATTGCCTGTAAATTGCTCTATCTTCTGGCAAACAAGTTGCTTAACCATAAGAAATCAAGCCTGCATTCATTGTAAATCTAAGACTCATGTACACAGTATGCATCCATTAACAATAACACTACATGATATCTGAAGGGTTAGAAATACAAAACCAAGCCCTGTACATGTCATTGGATTTGCATTTTCAGAAAATTAGAATATCTTAGTACATACAGTTTCCAACAAACAATGCATACCAAAATGTGTCATTGATTATCTCTTAACATTAAGATGCAAGAAATCAGAATATTTTTCTTTTGATTAAACATTATTTTCTATAATTTCTAAGTAACCTCATATTTTTACAATAAAAATTGGTTGCAACTTACAGTAGACAATACTTATTTCACTCTTATGTGCTCTCTAAAATAAAAGATTGTTGATGTTCCAAACTCTTTTATCCATCAAACAGTTTGTTATAATCCTCTTAAGATCTTGAATAAGTAAGAATCTGTTTGTAGCCAGCTATTCAACCAAGCCTAGTTGGTGGAATGGCAAGGCAAGGGAGGAAGTAATCAGACTCAGCAACTTGACTGGAAGTACTTTCAGCATGCTCGCATAAAATGGATGAGAATGAAGGAAATAGTAACACAGTGGTAGCAATTGCTTTGTCATTAAGATGCTAAGCTTCATCTAAGCTCTGAACAGGACCTGTGTGAACAAATAACATTGTGTTAATAATAACATTAATATGACTATGGACCATCTGACAACTATGTAGGGTTGAGTCCACTGACAGCTGAACACAATGCCAAGGTAAATAGTCATTGTCTCTCATTGTGCAGAGGACCATTGTGCATCCAGAAGACCACAAGTTCATCTCTGCCTCCTCCGTCTCTTCAACAGTTAACAAATAAATTTCTAAGCATATCTTCTTATTTAAAAGACCAAGTTTATGAGCTATTTTAAAGATATTTTTTTCTTCAGGCACTTGTAGAAAAGAAGAAGAAGGAGGAGGAGCATGAGAAGGAGATGGAGGAGGAGGAGGAGGAGGAGGAGGAGGAGGAGGAGAAGAAGAAGAAGAAGATCAATAATAATAAAATATCATCCCCAAGTAAAGTCAGTACTTGGTTTAGATCTGTTTCCCAACAGTGACATCGTTGTGGTGGCACAACATGAAAGACTCGCATTTCCTCCCCAACCTCTAGAAGAATTATTACACAGCACTCTTTCCTGAAGCAAGAAAACGGTCTCCTCCCCCACACCAATTTGCAGCAGATATGTCCGGAGCAGCCTGCCCACACTTTACATAGCACACGCATTCCCATCTGCCAAGCTTCGTGTTCTGGGAAGTCTGATTGACAATCAGGTCAGGGCTTCCTTGGGAAGCTCTGTCCGTATTACATAGAAAAGAAAAATGACTTGTTTAATTTTAATGAGAGCCAATAAATACAAAATGAAGTCAGGTCAGGCATAACCAGACATCAAGCCTGAGTCCACAAATATAATCTGCATTTGGGGACCTCTGTGGGTGACACTGAAAGCGTAATGTGGCAATTCTTTTAAAACTGCTGTGGTTCACTGTCTGATAATAGATGATTGTCTGTTGAGAAATACATTTTCAGTCTGCTGCCTTTAAGAGAGAGCTGACTAATGTTTCTTTCTGTGGTTATTTTCACAAAAATAACTCAGAGCCACAGTTTAACAAACACACCTACAATGTTCTTTATAGTGTCTCCAGCTATGGCCACTTATTCCCAGATGTGGAGAAATTGTTTCCACTAACCTGTTTAATTCAAGTAGTCCTGTGAGGGAAAACACTTTTCTCACTTCACAAATGAGGAAAATTACATAATATGTCCAAAGTTAGACTTTTTTGAGTTGTGAAGAGGGGGAAAAAAAAAAAACAAGGAAAAGCCATAGTGTCCCAGAAAAAGAAAAAACAAATCCAAACACTGTAGTTTGTCTTAAAATATACAAATCTGCCTCAAAACTTGAAATTCCATGGTGATTTAGTTAAACTTGCCATTTTTGTGAATATTGGCAACAGCTAAGTAAAGGCATATTTAGGTATATTTCTTTCTTATTTGTTCTCTGTCATTTAGTCATGTGTGTGTTAAAGTCAAATCACACAGCTGATAACATGTACATACTTTAAATTCCATGTAGCATTTCTTTACATCTACATACTATATATGAAATCAGTTTTACATGGTAACTTTTTACAGTAAGAGATGTGGCTTGTGAATAAACACTTCTGGATCCACAAGAAATAACAGAAAGTACGGTCAACAAATGATGAGTTTTGATTGGATGTCCAAATGTAAACTGAATGTCTATTATTTGTCTATTTTGAGCCCTGAATGTTCAATTATTATTTGTATGTGCTAAGTATGTGTTAGAAATCATTACAGACCTTGTAACTGAAACTGCCTTTGATATTATTCTCCCCAAATTATATTGTGAAATAAGTGATTGACATTGTTCTTCCTAAAAAGCAGTTGAGAAATTTAGGATACAAAGAAGGGAAAACGACTTTTCCAACAAAGCTAGTATATGAAAGGGCAGCATGTGATATACTGGTAGCATTCTGGTCAAAAGACCAAAGCTTGAGTTCTTGTTTAAGATGATGAACTGAGCATGTGTTTTTCTACATTCTCCTCCTAGTAACTGTAATGACAATAATTAAGTACAAGATGGAATAAATGAGGTGAGTAAAAAGAGAGAGCCCAGAGTTGACAGGTTCCTTCAAGACCGTGCTAATGACCCACCAAGAGCAGAGGTAGTTAAGCCTAGGAAGGCCAAACACAGGCAGAAACTCCTAATCTAACTGATCTTGCAGAAAGAGTTCAAACTCAAAATCACCAAGTGTCTAGAGGGGAGTGGAAACTGAGGTCTAAATAAGGTCATAAGTTAAAGGGCGTGTGAATGGCTTGGCACATCCTCCCTGTGCCATCTGTGCGCTGATGCGTTTATTTCCAAACTAAAAACGAAGAACTTCCATACACATGTTGAAAGAAATCCTTTTGAGGAGCAGAAGCTCCTACAATGACTTTTAGTTCTCCCAGAATAAAGGTTTAAGTGGGGAGAAGCTGCCAATTTGCTCTTCAAAATTCCTAAAGTGAATGAAGCCTGGCATTCAAGGAGCAGACACACTGAGTGGCTTGGCTACCATCTGCCACAAGAATCCATGCCATCCAAGTTGATCAAATTCAGTCATGGACTTAATGACCAGCTAAGAGCTATCTTCCAGGAAAACCAGAAACATGAAGGAGAGGAACAAACCAGAACAAGCTGAACGCTACACAGTGGGAGGTACAGTAACCCTTTAGGGAACAGGATTTATAGACATCTTAATTACCAGCCTCAAGGGGGTATAAGAGAATGAACATAGAGTTGTGAAAAAAAATAATTTGACAGAAGAAAGCAATCATGGAACTAAAAATTACATAAAAATAAACATAGTGTAAAACAACAAAAAATGAAATCTCACAAATTGTGAAGAAAAGGAAATAGAATTAGGAGAATTGCTAATTAGAGGTACTGGGCTGGAGGGATGACTCAGCTGACAATACCACCTGCTGCTAAACCTGATGATCTGAATCAATGTCAAGGACTGTTGGGGCAACCTGAAAGATGCTTACATTTTGTTGCTAATTACTGGCCCCAGAATCTGTTAGCCACCCTTTGTTGTGTGAACCTTGCTCTACCTAATTTGGAGTTGATTGGTTGAATAAATGCTGCAGCCTGGATTGGGTAGAAAAAAGGTGAGGGGGGAGGTTGGTAGGCCTGTAGGAGCAGAGAGGATCATGGGAACAGGAAATGAGGTGGGAGAAAGAAGGAAGATGGAAGATAGGCCATGGGTTAGATGGAAGAACATCATTCCACAAGGCCAGGAACATTGGCATAGCATGGAGTAAATCAGCCCAGTATGTATATATGTTATGGGGGTTTTATTTGGGGATAAAATTAAAAGCTAGCTTAGATGGGCTAAGATTGCACTATCAAGGCTAAGGCTTGTTAAAATCCATCAGGTGTCTCAGTGTGATCATTTATAATGGCTGGTTAAGTATTAACACCACCAACCAATCAACTATAATATGAATATTGGTAATAACTTAATTAATTATTTCAACAAAGAACCCACCTTGTAGAAGGAGAAAATTGATTCTTGCAAGCTATCACCTGATCTCTACATGTGCACAAACTAAATAAACAAACATGTTTTAAAAGTACAGAGCTTTTTGCCTTCACCACCATTGGTAGACAGGAGATCTGACCCTGATAGGGTCACAAGAGCAGGAGTACTTTCCCTGCCCTTCACATGCTGCAGCACATAGGAGAGCAGGCACTGCACCTAGCCTGAGGAGAATAGTACAGCTGGCCCTGCATACGGGGATTATAAGTGAGCCAGCCCCAGGGAATGACTGTAAGAAAGCCAGCCCTGCCTTCTTTGCAGTGTAGTTGAGAGATAGATCCCTTCTGATGCCCTTGACACAGTTAGCAGGTGGGAGAGTTTGTCCTGATGGGCTCATGAGAGGAGGAGAACTGGTCCAGCCTCTTACCTACTGTAGCACTCAGGAGAACAGGCCCTGCACCTTACCTGGGTATTACAGTAGAACTGGCCCTGGATGTGGGGGTTGCAGGCCCAGAACCAGGACTTTGAGTTGGCCCACTCTAACACCTACCACATCAATGAACTACTGGAGTACATGAAGAGGCCAGTTCCACAGACCCAAAAACAACAGGATCTTTATGACACAGGACAACAACAGGATATCTGAGAGGAGTCCCAGTAAGATTCCAATATAGACAAAGTAGCAGAAGCCAGAGGCCTGGTAACAGCATTTGCAAGCAAAAAAAAAAAAAAAAAGTGTGGACTGTAGAAAAAAAAATAGCTAACTAAACTATTTAACCAGTATTTATATTATCTTTAATTGATTGGCGGTGTAAATCCTTAACCGGCCATTATAAATGAATACACACAAACACCGGATGGATCTTAACAAGCCTAGGCCTGAGTTATGTAATCCTAGCCCATCTAAGCTAGCTCATAATTCTATTACCCAAATATAATCCCATATATACATACGTTCCTTTGGACTATTATTCTCCACGCTAAGCCAATGTTCCAGGAAAGGATCTTTAATCTACTCCATGGCGTGTCTACCTTGTTTACTCCTGGCTTCTTCCTGACCTTCTCTTCCAAGATGCTCTGTATCTCTCTAAAAAGCCTGAGAACCTTAGTCCTGCCTACCTCTGTCCTTGCCCAATCTCCAGGCCTCAGCATTTATTTAACCAATCAGAGTCAATTAAGTAACAGACAGCAAACAGGACCAATTAACATTTAGAATGCTTAACACCACCTCATCAGTGGACAAATTAGAATATAGGACACTGAGACAAACTACAGCTTCCACAATGAGTTTTGTTTTGTTTTGTTTGTATTGGTTTTTATTTTTTTATGTTGGGAGAGGTTTCAAGGGTGAAGGGCTGGTCTGAGGGGAGGGTGGAGATGAGAAGGAACATGAAGTGAAATTCACAAAATAAACAATTAAAAGAAAAAAACAGTACAGAGCTTAAGCTGGGCTGTGGTAGCTCACACCTTTAATCCCAGCCCTTGGGAGGCAGAGGCAGGTGAGTTCTCTATGAGTTCGAGGACAAGCCTGGTCTACAGAGTGAGTCCAGGACAGCCAGGGCTGTTACACAGAGAAACTCTGTTTCGTAAAAACCAAAAAACAACAGAGTTTAACAGGTAGTTTGAGTTTGCTGGGAATTACATATGCTGCTCTCCATAGGGCCTGCACAAGTTTACCTCCCATCAACAGCATATGGGAATTCTTCCTTCCTCATTTCCCCGGTCCTTTGTTTTCTTGATAGCAGTCATTCTGACTGGGGTGAGAGGGACTCTCAATGTAGTTTTAATGCACATTCCTCGGCTGGCTAGGGATATGGAATACTTCTTAAAATAGGCATTGGCCTCTCGTATATGAAAGGCCAATGATCTGTTCAGTACTTTGACCCACTTACTGATTGAGAGTTGTAGAGAGTTATCTTTAATTCTTACAGTTCTCTTTATATTCTAGATATTAACCCTTTGCCTAAAAGACAACTAGCAAGTATTTTCTCCCTTTCGGCTGCTACTCTGTTCCTAGTTTTTATCATATTAAGTGTGATGACCCATGCTGAGACACACAAATAACACATGTAGATTTTCTCTCATATGTAGATTTAAGCTTCTCATTGCTCAGTATGTGCAGACACAGGTATACAAATTCGGTAGAAACCAGAAAACTAGCAAGGGGTCCAGGTGAGAGAGAAAAAATGAGGCATGGAAGACAAGAGAGCACATGAAGTATTGAGAATAAAGTGGGGAATAAACAGGGGAGTGAAGCAAGAGGATCAGTTGGAGAGGAACCAATATCCCAACGGTTATGAAAATATCATGAGGAAAATTGTTACTTTGTAACCTAATTTTAAAAATAAGCAGATGAAAATAACACAGGAAATAGGAATAAGTCCAGAAGGCCAAATACACAAGTGATGGGGGTTCCTGAAGGAGAAAATTGATGGCAGACGACATTGGTAGCTGTGCTTCTAAATCAAAACCTAAAGGAGCCACTGAGTAGCACCCATGCATAAGAAAAGCCATATCTGAAGGAGGCATTAGCCTTAACATTCTGAACTCAGGGAAAAGAGATCTTAAATGTTTTCATGAGGAAAAAGGAAAGATCAGCTGTAATATGTAACCTGTTAGGCTAGTGCCAAAGCTTTCAGTGAGAGCAAAGAATTTCTAAAGCACTGTAACAATGCCTTTAAAATCTGGAAGGCAAAGTGACTCTGAACCTATATTTCTATATTCTGTTAATCAACCATGCATGAAGACAAAGGCAGTTTCAGGCACAGAAAGACTCAGAAATTTTGCCTTCTACACATCCTTCCTATTGGGACTGGGGGATATATTTGAGACTATGCTTTGTGGGTGGGGGAGAAATACAGAGATAATAGGGCGGTTTTTGGTCAAAGCCAAAAGGTCAATATTTTAAAAGGATTCCCATGACATTCGCTCTGCAGGACACCTAAAGCAAGACTGTCATCGAGACAAACATGAATTTCCTGCAACAAAAGAAGGTCTTTTGTTTGGTTAGAAATAGGTCACATCATTCTCTTTGTATTACTTTACTGTGAAAAGGAAGGCAAATTACGCCATGCCTGGGTTTAGTGGCATGGACGAATAACCCTAGCGTTTGGGAGGCTGAGGCAGGAAGATCCTGGAGTGAGGTTGGCCTGGGCTGCATGACCAGTTTATAGAGGAGAAAGCCCTGGCGCAGTTTCATACAAACTAAATGCAACACAAATTTCAGTGGATTGTCTCAGAAAATGATGACCCACTAGAACTTAAAGTTTAGAGTATTCTTTAAATGGCCTAAGTTTCAGTTCTTAGAGTCAACAAAATAAAACACACCATTTCCTACTGTGAAAATATGATGCTGGCCGGTGTTCTCAGCCTGGATCACAGAAGCTCATTTTTCTGGCAGGTCATGGTTGACGCAGACTCTCACAGCTGGTCAAAAGGTTGAGAATACATGGCTGTTCAGTACTCATCCCTAAGGGTATCTATGCCCTTTACGCAGCCCCAGGAAGCATGGTGGAATAGGGGACAGAAAGACTGTAAACCTAGACAACATCGAAAAGTCCTACAAAAAAAGAGTCCTCAGGATATGACATGGCCGTCACAGTCATGAGCAGCTTTGGTTGGTACACAAACAAACACACACACACAACATGAAAGGGCAAATATCCTTGCTAAGAGGGGGGGCAATAGGAGGGAGAGGGTGGGGAGATGCAATGAGTGTAAATATGATCACAATACTTTATATATATGTACAAAACTGTCAAAATTAAAGTTGGAAAAATATTTATAAAAGAACCATGTTAATTTTTTAAGGATATCAGAATAAACAAGAGTAGTAGGGCAAAAGAAGAAAAGTAAACAACAAAAGATACTGAAACTTCTAGATGTAATATTCAAACTATCCAGTTGAAAATATTATAAATGAATGGTACATTGTTTTAATAAAACAATGGAGAAGGCAAGGTGGAAGTACAAAGAAGCTAATCCAGTTCATCACAATGGAAAGCTAATAATGAGTTTACTCCTAAAAGCTGTTACTTCAATTCTTCTATTATAAATAGTTATTTTGTTAGAATAGCAATAAAGTTCCATTAAGGGAAAACTCTTGGTCAAAAGGATAGAATTTCTGGCCTAGATAGAGACCTAACATTCCAGTTGGATAGTCAATGATCTGGCTAAGGAACTAGCCCTCTGGAAGGAGCATCCCTAGGAAGGAGGGTTCACTTTAAGCCATGTTAAAGAGATGGGTGGAATAATTATCCCTTTAATAAGATGCTATACCTTTCCTTCCCAAAATTACTGCTCCCCTAATACAGTTCCTCAAGTCACCATGAGGTTGTCATGAGGTTTGTTGGGTATGCTGATGTTTCTGTATCTCAAAAAAATACAATGATTCTCTTCTCTTTGACCTATCTTTTTCTTCTGGGTACTGGCCAGAACTTAAATATGCTTTTTTTTCCCCTGATACTTTGGGCTTCCATATTTTTTCTCTGAAGGCTTCTCCCCACCATGTGGCTTGCCTGCTGCCATGTGATAACTCAAACAGCCTGTTATTGTTGTTGATTTTCCTCTTCTCTCCAACTCTCCTCATCCAGGCAGACACTGAAATTTATAGCTTGCCTACTCTGAGGGTTTTCTATTAATCTCAAATAAAATTGTCCTTGAGTTTTCATTCGAGTCCATTTAAGTTAAATTCTTTTATTAATTAAACTAAGATATCCAAGAAGAAACCCTGATTTCAGAAGTATCAATCATTATAAACATGTCTACCTACAGCTCATTGCCTGTCACGCAGACTCTACCTTCTCCAAATTCATGATCCCAGTCTCTCACCCCAGGGCTCTCTGCCTCATATCAGCTGTTCTTCAAGCAGCCTCTTACCTCAGAATCTTAGACTTCACCTCAAAAGTCAACCAAGTGACCAGACTGGCAAGCTGGAAGGAGAATAGGGACCTGTATGATGTCATCTCAGCCTGGCCCTGCGTCTCCTTTCTGGACCTCTCCTTTTATCCTCTTATTCTGTGTCTGAAAAGAAGTGTTTTATCATACAGGCTTGAGCCTGGAAGCAAAAATTTGCCATGCAACGTTTTAAAAGTAACTTAGGATTTTTAACTACTTTCTCTACATTTCAAATTGTCTAACACCTACATTCACCTTCAAAAATGTGGCAAACAGAAACGGCATATATCTTTCCATGCAATTTCATTGGAGAAAATGGAAAATTCAAACTCATAGATCTAACTAAGGCAATAAGCAGGAAGGCCAAGACTGAAAAGGGTTGGGCGGGTTTTGTTTGTTTGTTTGTTTTAAGCCAAAATTAATCACAGCTGTATACTGAAATCATTGGGGTTGGAGGATAAAATTAATTCACCATTTACATGTTACTAGAGGGGCACAGATTCTTATCTAGGACTTTGTTGGGGTTGCTGCAAGGTCATGGTCAGCAAGGAAATGATCCATGTGAGGTGAGGAATGAAACAAGGAGCAGTAGCACTCTAGCAGTCACTAGTTCAAAACTTCCAGAGTCCAACCTCACAGTTTCTTTTCCTTACATGTCTAAACATAGTAAAACTTTGGGGGGATGTCTCCATGTGACAACTACCACAACAAAGTTTCAGGGATGGGTACATTGAAACTCCCTTGCAAAGTACAACTCTACAGCAAAGCACATGAGACCTTTACAATAAGAATGATTTCTATTGACTGATAAACAATGCTCGTGATAAGAGCTAGGAGAAAAGGTTTGTTGTAAGCATAAGGATGGATTCTATTCTATTGGTGGGGAGTGTGAAGTACATGGAACCTCTTTCATTTTTTTTCTACTTATTTTTCACGTGATTACTCTTTTTAATAACAATAAATACAATGCAAAACAATAAGAACAATTAGGCAACAATTATGAAAATTATACATATATATGAAATATATATACATATGGTATAACATACATTCCCAATGTCCAGTCCATATGTATTTGGAAACTAATAATAATATTCTATTATCTATCCATCTTGATGAGTGTAAAGTTCTATACCTAACCTAGTTTCCATCCTAACTTTCATTACCAACTTCAAAACATCTTCTTAGACTAAGAAAAACCCCTTGCTTCAACTATAGACAGAATGCTGTCTGAAAAGGACAAAACTTGGAAGCAGGTAAGTTGACAGCCTAGCTCGGCCAAGACAGAATGGGGATGTCCTCCATAATTCCTGCTTTACAATTAATGTCTGTCAGACATACTGGGCCAAAAGACTAAAGACAGATGCTCCAACATTATAGAGAGAAACTGGAGCTGTCTAGGCAGCCAATAGTCTGTCATTTCTTAGTTTTGAAAGCTGCTTACTCTGTACTTCCTGTTTATTCCGATATATTTACCCTTCTCAGATCTCTGATGTGGTTGAATACTAGATAGTTATAGTCTCACAGTTAGATTTTAAGTTGTTTAGGAATTAAAAGTGTTTTCTAGGTCTAAGAAGATGCTTTTAAGTTGGGACTTCTTTCAAAAGAATGTATTCTACTCGCTGAGAGACAGAGCTCAAGATTAGGGCCTAAGCAATGCTCAGAATTGAGGGGGATTCAGGTGAAATCTGGTTCCATAGAATAGCAAGAGATCGTGTGGTTGTTAGATAACATTTGTTCCAACTTTCAATGACCAGGCATTGATCATTTTCTTCCCTCAAAGAAAAGGGACTGTACATTTAATAACTCTGGATTTTCTAATACTTTCTGTGAGCTATGCCTTCTACAAGATTTTATATGTCTGTATATCACTACAACACTGTGATCCTTCATGGAACAATTTTTGTGCAGTTTACCATCATCTTGTGCCATGTTATCCACTTGTCTACGTCCCAGCAACACTGTCTGTCCTCCTGCTCTCCAAGCACTTTCTGTTCAGTCCTGTCTAAGGCCCTTTACTGTTGCTACTCTCCCTCCAGAAATTCATGTCCCAAGACTGGCTACTTTTGGGAATGCTTTTTTTCTGAGAAAAGCTACTAAAAGCTTGTCTTGTCTTCACAAATCAAACTTTCACCCATCCTGTACCCAAGTTAATAATGTGCTTTGAGATCATTTATAACTGGGTACTCATTCTGCTTAAGTATCGTATATTCAAGCTGTTCAGATTTAACTGAATTCAGAGAAAAACATTGTAATCAGTCTTACACTATGCTTTGGACTTCCAGTGTAATTCCTTACCCACCTTTGATTTTGCCATGTTCTTTTTTTTTTCTTTTGCAGAGTCATTCATGCCTCTGACACAAAACAATGGGGGGGTGACCAGATCTGAGTCCATTTTCTGGAAGAAGCAAGACATTGAAAGTAATGCTGCCAGACCACCACCTTCTTACACATAAAATATGAATATATTGCAAGCAATATATGGGTATAGAATGATTAGATCTATTGTCATTTTGTATGCTGTTCTGAGTCAATAACACCAGAATAATAATTTTCTCCTTTAGGAGACTCCTGTAAAAATGTGGTTAAGACAAAAGCTTCTCATTCCTTGTTGTTACCATATTTGCTGTGCTGGTCACATATAAAGAGAATGGCGTTTGTTCAGGACTATGTCTTAGATTAGATACTTTTAGATTAGGACAGGAGGTACCAAAACTCTTCTGGATAAATCAGACGCACTCTTGGGCAAATGACACTAGGAGTTAGTGTTTCTTCTTTAATGTGGCACTACCACATATCCCTCTGTCCTTCATTTCTCAGTTAAGCTCATCTCTTCAAAAAGACTCTTTCCTAGCCTTGTTTTCATGTATCTATCTCTGCCTTCCAGACACTCTTAACCATATTCACCTACTCATTTCCTTTGGTTCAAGAAGCCAGTGCTACAATGTAGAATGTACCTGGCTTGGTATCAGGAGACTATTTCCTTGTGGCACTTGTTGCTGTCAAGAATTATTATTTTAATTTTGCTAATTTGATAACTCTGTGCCCTCATTCTCAAAAAAAAAGTCAGTGAGATCAGGATTTTGTTTGCCATCACATACTCCCTATAACTCTAGAAAGTGCATGTAATATTATCTAAATTTTTTTTTAATGAGCAGCTGGGTGTGGTGGCACATGCCTTTAATCCCAGCACTTGGGAGGCAGAGGCAGATGGATCTCTGTGAGTTCAAGGCCAACCTGGTCTACAGAGTGAGTTCCAGGACCTCTAGGGCTGTTACACGGGGAAACCCTGTCTGGAAAAAAAAAATGAACAGTAAAAAAACAGAAATTCCTAAATATGAATAGTAGATATATAGAAAGATAATAAGTAGATAGATGATAGATTGATAGATGATACATTGAAGATAGATGATAGATAGATAGATAGATGATAGGTATATAGATGATAAGTATATAGATGATAGATAGATATAGGTTGATAGAAGATAGATATAGATGATAGACAACTGTTCATTCTTTGCAACAATAAGAATATCTTACCTCCTACACTTTTATATAAGGGAACTGAACCACAGAGGGCATCATATAACCTGCCCAATGTCACACAGAAGTGAACTGAAAACTCTTTGATTGAAACCTAGGTCTATAATCCTCAAGCTTTCCTCCTAGACTATCCCATGCTGTGTCTCTGAAATATGCAAAGTATCTGTAGGAGGCACCAGGATACAGGGTTACAAAGCATCCTCATACTTCTAGGATGCAGCCTGTCTGGGCAGTTCCCTTAGGAGACAAACAATTATAGAAGTATACACATTCCAGTGCTGGAAGTCAAAGTCAGGTCCTTGAACACATGAGGCAACAGCTCTACCACCGAGCAGCAGCTCCCACCCAGAACATTTTCTAACTACTTTAAGATATTAATGTTACTTTAATAAGATAAGCTCTGCATTCGCCTAATAATAGTTCCAACATCCTGAAATGAGAGCATGGTCAACTTATCTTTATAATAATGAGATCTCTAGAGACTTGATTCCTCGACAGACTTTTGGGAAGAAGAGTTCAGTTTCGTCCAAATGTGAAATTTCTCAGTGAAACAATACCCTAGTGTGGTCTGTGCTGATCATTCTTTATCTGCTTATTCTTCTCCAGTTTTTTCATCTCTCTTGCCTTCTCTCCTCAGTGCCTGTCTGAGTCTCAATCCTCTGTTCTCCCAAATACTCATATACACACATGTACTCTCCCCTTTCAAAATACATCTCTTAATGGGAAATGCTGAATATAAGACACATAAGTAGAAAGCAATGCTTTGCAACTGAATCTGCCAGGAATCTGTGAGAGTCTGAGCCCTGGGGTTATATAAATGTAAATCGATGCTTAACTGATCATCAAGTTTCCCAGTTTCAATTCATGTTCCTCAACAATCTCATACTCAAATTGAGTAAGTAGAAATGTAGCCTAAAGAAACCTAAATATCTTTTCATGCACATATATAACCATGTTCAAACACATACACACTTGTGTTTATGTGTGTATACATACAAGAAGAATCCCTGACTCCTTTAAAAAAAATCACAGATGTAGAACAGCACAGGCTGTCTGTCATGCATCATACTTATTCTTGTATACCAATGGCTTTCAAACAGGCAGCTTGTCAACCCAGCCGTCTGCCCTACTGCCTAGTGGGTAGAGACCAGAAATGCTGTTGAACATGTAAAAATCAATTTAAAAAAATAGCAAAGAGTTATCTGGCCCAACACTTGAAGGGTGCCAGGACTAAGACCCTGGTCTACCCAGTTGGGTGACGCATCAAGTTTTTGGGAAGCTAAACTCTTCATTCTATTCCAGGCAACTAAGAAACAAAAATAAAGGGAAAATATTCTTCTCTACAGAAATTATATTTAATTCCTAAGTAACCAAAACTCATTACGTTGCTATGCAAGAATTTTTTATTTTCAAAAAATGAAGTACTTTAGAAGTGTGAGATATGCCTGTTCCATCTCACTTAGTCTCTTGGTGGTCATTTATTATTCTCAGTATTTAGGTCATTTACCCATGATGTGAATGAAATAGTTGGTCAGGTGGCATTGGAAATATTTTTTATCATCTATCCCTAACCTATTCTGAAAGCTTCTATAGTTTCTGGCCCAGTATGTTACATACTTTGCATATGTGGGGAGAAAGTAGTTATCTATTTTAGTATAGCTCGTCGTTACTGTTTTTAAATATGTATATATGTTCACAGGAGTGTAGTGCCCCCAGAAGTCACAAGAGGGCGCTGGATTGCTGGAGCTGGAATTACAGGCAGTTATGCTGGGAATCAGTCCTCTGTAAGAGTAGTATATGCTCTAACGCTGAGCCATCTCTCTAATCCCTGGCTCATCTTTTAAAACAAAATTATGATGAGGATATAGGGCAGCCTAGTCTACACACAGTACTGAGAAAGATCTACATTTCATGTTGCATACATGTATAGTTTTCTACCAAAGATTATAGAACTTTATCTTTCGAGAGAACTTGGAATGTGTTTTTCCCTTCCCCAGTATCATAGTTCATTAAAGGTCAGATGTCATTGATTTTAAGATTGGGTGTTTTTAGTTGTGTACAAGCAAAGGAAAATGAACGTCAATTGAAAATTATATGCCCTTAATGGTAAAATCCATTTTTGTTTGAGAAACATTAAAAAGTGAGAATGGCACATCTTAGAAATGGTAGAATATACAATTCTTTACTATTGCACCTTTTCCTCTCTCAGATAAGAACCATGTGTCGTGTTATATTGCACATGATATATAAATGGTGCAAAAACTAAGTTAAACTTATGAAACTACAGCTTATTTTATTTATAGTTTATTCTGTGTTTAGATAATTTGAAAAGATTAAAAATATGCTCCCTTGCTGTAGTTTATAGGGGCAAATTATAGCAGGTGTTACAATGAGTAAGAATTAACTGGCTTAGTTTATTATAAAGCAGGCTTTCCAGTTAATGATAGTGTGTGTTAGGTTGAGTGAGTGTGTGTGTGTGTGTGTGTGTGTGTGTGTGTGTGTGTGTGTGTGCACATGAGTGGAGAGAGAGAAAGAGAGAGAGAGAGATTGTCCCTCCTTGAACAAAAAAAAGAGGTTAAATTTTCTAATATTGAACTTAAATTGTGTATCAGCCAGTCTATATGTTCCATAAACTCTGCTGTAATAAAACTAGGGACATCCTGTGATTGCTTTGAGGCACTGTAAGAGTCTAAGGTATAAAAAAGCAATTCCATCACCATCCCTATACTAGATTTGGCATTTTAGGAAGTGAAGTGAGAAGGGCTGTAAAAGACTTTTAGCCTAAATCATTAATCTTCTTCTAACTCAAAAAAAAAAAGTATTTCATGGAACAGCCATCCACCTAAATGCTTTTATAGATCAAGGTTTTTTCCTATAGGAATAAACTCCAGTTAAGTGAACAAGTGCCCTACCAAAGTAGAAATTGCACATGAAGAAGAATAGTTACTAAAAGCTAAAAGGCAGATAAGGCTAAAAGACCAACCAACAAACCAAGCCTCACCGTGGCTTGTGCTACGGTCATGCTGAGGAAAAGCTGAATAACTATTGACTTCAAACTCTTTGAAGCACAGCCCCAGTAACAGTGAGCTTCCTATTTGTGTCTAACAACCACCAAGCTACCAGAGGTTTAAGCATTCCAATGTGCTGTGTTCAGCTTGGACAGCCCTTCCCACACCAAGCTAGAAATGAAGAGAGAAATCAGATTGAGCCTGATGTTGCTGACCAAGTAAGCACAAAATCACATCAACTACAAACCTCTTGGCATGCTGGGACACTAAAATATAATCATAAAAAGCAGTGTGTGTCACATTCAATAGCATTGAAGACTGAAATGGAGAGCCTTTAAACCTAGACACCATCCCAGCCCATGGAACTCTTCTGAAGTTGGCTTGTGCAGAAGTTAAGGCTGTAAAATTGGTTTCTGGGGGGGGCCTAGCTCCCTCTCTAGAGAGTCAAGAATTACAAGACCATCCACTCTTGCAATTTACTTAGCAGTGCGTCCCATTTCTGCATCCAAAAGCATTTTCTAGAAAATGCCAAGATTCTCTGGGAACCTCAAGAAATACTTCCTCTAGATAGTTTATAGAAAACTGTAGTGGCAAGTTAAAAGTAGAGCTTTATAAAGAGTAGATACGGAGCCCCAAGATGTGCAGACATTGTGGCCTTCAGGAAGGCCTCTGTGGGTAGACTGAGACTTCAGGTTTAGAAATCTGTGGAACAACTTCATACTGGTTTTGATATATTTCCAAGTTCCTTCAAGACCAGGAAACTCAAATCACACACGGTCTTGGTTTGAAGTGGAATTTTCCTTTCCATTAGTTTACATTCTTAACACTGTACACATTGATTGGATTTTCTATGTGCATTATATAAGTAAATGACCATGACAGAGCAATATCCATTCTCCATTTTTGGATAAGCCATTTAAGAACCATCAACACATATATATATACAGGTATGTGAGGATCACCAAACCCATTTCACATTTTAATTATGCAGAAACTAGTTTCCAGACAGGTCGTGCAGGCCAGCTAGAGACAAAAGTGGGAACTAAAGCAAAGAGCTAACTCTAGTGTATCATTCTTCTCATTACACAGCATATGTTATTGCATGACTGACCAACAAGGATAAATGTATATCAGTTATTCATGGAAAATATATTAACTCCAGTAAATATGCTATCTTTTAAATGAACAATAAGAAATGAGAAATCAACAATGGAAAATGAAGAGGGTGAGAGACTGAAAGAGCATCTTGGGTGGCTAACAGAACCTTGATTTAACTTCCCTAATGACTGTCACACAGCGTGAATTGGTTACTCAACTTTTCTGACATTGTAAGTACTAAAGAGTTCTAAGAAGTAAATGCAGTGATTCAGATATAGTATCCAACCTACATTAAGTGCTCATCAAATAATTGTCTCATTGATTCTGAACTGCTACAGAAGAGCTGTGCCACTTCTGGGAAATTTCTTTATTTCTATGTGTCTCAATTTCCACAACTGAAAAAATGAGATAAAACCAAATTAGTCCTATGTTCCTTTATCTCATCAAAAAAAGGGAGAATTACCTGGATGGAGGAGATGGGGGTGTGTCTCAGTGGTAGACCACTTCACTTAGTCCGTGAAAGTCCTTGGGTTTTAACATTCAGCACAAAACACCATCAAATATATATACCAAGAGAATTCACTTGCATTTAAATTCAATAATCATTTAAATATCTAGTACCAGTCTTAGGTACTGAACAATTCTAGCAACCACAGGAAACATGTTTATGAATTTAGCAGAATGGGCTCCCATTCTTCTCCAGCTCCAGTACATGGAGTTGCAGAAACATGTTATAGATATATCTAATGTATGTTTCTAAACTGTGAAAGGAAGCCTATGGCCCATTTTTGTTTTTTCTATAAACTGTATGTATGACGTTTGAATAAGTCACTTCTGACTAGTTCTGACTTGTAAAAAGAAATTAATTAATTAAATTCCATTGGGCACCATTTATAGAAAGAATTAATTAATTTCCAGTATTTATATTATATTTAATTGGTCTGGCGGTTGTTAATTTTTAATTCACCATGATAAATGATCACACTGAGACAGCATGGATTTTTAACAAGCCTTGGCCTCAGTTGTGCAATCTTGGCCCATCTAAGCTAGCTCTTAATTCTATTACCCAAATATGACCTCACATATACATACGTCCCCTTGGACTGCCATACTTGATGATGTGCCGATGTTCCTGGCCATGTGGAATGAGGTTACTCTTTCTAACCCATGGTGTGTGGCTCTTTCTACCTGCTGCTCCTGGCTGGAATGCATTAACCTCTGTCTAAAGAGCAGGCTTCCTGTTCTCCTCAGGAAGTCCCACCTTTCTCTGTCTTTGCCCAATCTCAGGCCTTGGCATTTTATTTAACCAATCAGAGTCAATGTAAGGAAGAGCAAGCAGGACCAATTAATTAAAATTTAGAATGCTTAACACTACCCCAACACTGACTTCTTGGGAAACAACAGGTAGAACCACCTGATTCTTTTAATAGTTCTTCTAGTTCCTACAGTGAACATCTCTTTACATCTTCAAAACAGGTTTGAAGGGTGGAGGCCATCCATGGGGTAGGCAGTGCTCACAGGGGCACAGATTCTGCTCTTTGTGGATCTTCTGAGACAGGCCAGCCTCTGTAGGCGGCCAGGCACACAAAGACTGGCTTTGTACCTTAGCTGAAGAGCACCAGCGGTGGCTATTAAAGCATTAAAGTGACAAACACTTGTTGAACATAGTCAAGGAATATATAGTTCTCACAAGCTTAGACCCTCTCACATCTTCAGTGTTTCACCTTGGTGGGATGAAAGTGAGACAACATATGTTTTCTGACGGTAAGAGAAAATATTCTAGGGGCTAGCAGTGTGGGTCAGTAGTAGAGCCCCTGGCTAGCATGTGTTTGCCCCAGGTTACATCCATAGTATGTGAAAGGAAGTTGAAAAAAGGACAGAGAGAGTCAGAGAGAGATAGACAGATGGACAGAGAGAGGGAGACAGATGGGGGAGAGAAGGAGAAAGAGGGAGGGAGAAAGAGAGAAACAGTTCTAAAGCCAAATGGTCTGACCCTTGGAAATGTTCTCATTCATATGCAATAGCTGCTCAGTTTATTAAGTCATCTTTATGGAACAGGGCTTAGCATACTGACCAAACGCATAAAATGAGCTTGCAGCTTGGCTCTTCTATTAAATAACTGTGCAATCAGCCATGAAACTAACCCTTCTGTGTTTGATTCCTTTACTAAAAATTAGGGAAAACAATTACACATAATTCAGAACACTGCTTGGAAAAGTTGTCAAGATAATCGTACCAAGCAGTTAAAACAGAGCCTAACATCAAGTAAAGGTAAGAGAGAGGCTGTGAGGGAAGATGGGGGATGGGAAGAGGAGAGAGAAAAAAGAATAAAGAGAAAAGAAGGGAGAGATGTTGGCCCTGAGACTCTCTGAAAAGGTTTGTTGGCTGTAGGTGGCATCTGCTGAGCTCTTTTCTTCTGGGAAAATGCTATGGCAAGGATTCAAAGATGGTCTGAGAGCTTACTAACAGAATCCTGAAAGAATCAGGATGAAATGAGATTATCCTGAAAGTAGGAAAGTTGCTGCAGTTTAAGACAAGATCTTTAAAAGAACCATGAACCATAAACACACATAGGGGGTCATATAGAGAAACAACAAAGAAAAGGGGGTCTTCTTTTGTGCCCTTTCATGTGTTGCTGGCATAAGAAGCTACAGGATTTTTTGGCTGTGTAATTCCCTACAGAAAATCTATTTCAATTTCTCACTTGATAGATAAGTACCTGCAGCCCAAAGAGATTAAACACCACATCTGAGGTAGTTCTACAGTAAAAGGCAATGCCATGGCAGGCTTAACTGCCCACCCATTGTTTCTCCTGGTGTGTTCCAGTGCATTGGTATCCTGTCCCTGAAGTGCTAAAGCAAAAGTAAATAAAACACACGAGGGGGGGTAGTTTTCTCACTTCTTCCAAGTCCCCAAAAGGTTAAATATAATAATAATAATAATAATAATAATAATAATAATAATAAATAATACAGCTACAATTCTCCTCCCCTTCTTTACAGAGTTTCTCATCTGGGGACCTGGGGCAGACCCTGTCAACCTGCAGTTCTCTTGAAAACCCTCTCCAGGGTTTCTCCTCCCTCCTTTCTGTTCCTTTCTTGCATTCATTCCCAAAACACTGCTTCTAGAAGTCCTTACCACGGAAGCTGAGAGGCAACAGTACTAATTTGCAAAAGCTAGCTTCCCTCCAACCCCGTTGGGAGAGCTGCTGAAGTTTCTTCCCAGTTTTCTGTTTGGGTAGGACTGATTCCTCCCTCCTCAACTCTAGTGGAGAACCTTCCAATGTGCCTAACGGAGAACAGGAGAAGAAAGACACCAGGGAAGGAAAGCCAATGACTAGGATAATGGGGGAAGCCAATAGTAGCATTCTAACCAAACTGCCAAGTCTGGATCCTGGGGACAGCTCTGCTGCTGAGTGACTCAGTGCTGAGTGGCCAGAAGTGCCCAGAGAATGGCACAGGTTTAATTACACACTCTCCAAGCTGACTCCCCCTAGGCCCCCCCCCCCTCCCGCCCGTTGTTGTCAGCTCTGCCTGATGGGCACATCCCAAGCTCTCCCAAAGTTCGGATTCACCACCTTTAAAGAACCTTATCCCCTTGTGCTACAGAAGGATTGAGGCCAAGCACTACCTTCCCCACTCACCAGGGAAAGGCTTTCCATAAGTGCCTAAAGCAGACAGACAGACGGCCGGCACTTCTCACCCCTCCCCACATTAACCCGCCTGGGCATCCCTTAGCCTGAGGCTCTGTTCCAAGGACAGAGACTTAAGTTTCCCTGGCAGACAAGTATGCTTTCCCCGAGTGCCCATCTGCAAAACCAAAGGATGACCCTGTTCGTGCCCGTTCCCCCTCTCCCTACCTGAATTCTGGGACCAGGTTAGGCTGAAGCCCATAGAAGGCAGCGGAGAGCGTGACCAGCCACCCGGGCTTGTAACTCCCGTTCTCGCACTCTAGATAAGGTGGAGACCACTTGACGTGGCTCCTGTCCCCGCCAAGCCCATCCCTGCGTCGCCAGCTGTGGCCCAGGCCCCGTGGCCCCTGATTGGAGCCGCGGCGGTGCAAGTGGGGCCTCCACTTTCGCCGAAGCCCATGGAACCACTCGGTCTCCAGAGTGGCATTAGCCAGGTGGTGAGCAGAGGAGGACAAATCCTGGAGCAGGATGCGACTCTCCTCGCGGGTCGCCTGGAGGAAGACCGGAGGGGTGGGCGTGGAATGCGACTCCGTGCTGAAGGTGATGGCGGCCCGGGAGATGCTGGGCTCACCCTCCAGGAGACTCCGCACCAGAGCCTGGTACCACTGCAGGTCATCCTGCACGGTCTGCTCCCGAGACTTATTGCTCTGCAGCATCATGTTGAGGAAGTTGGTGGCGTGTGTCAGAGTGTCCAGCGCCCCGTGCAAGGAGGGATGAGAGCTAGCTAGAGCCGGTGACTTCTCCAGCAGGCCAGCCAACTCATAGCGGCCGGAGCAGTTGGCTCGCTTCAGCTGGTGGAAGTCCCCGGTGTAGAGGTAAGAGACCACGTCCATGGGCACCTCCTCGGCTAGTTTCTGTGCCAAGATGGTGCCGTCAGTGGAGCGGCTCCAGGGAGTAGAGGGGTCCGGGGCAGAGGGTCGCGCCAGCTGCTGGCCACGCTGCTTCCCCCTCGGGGTTCTCTCTCGAGGGAAATCCGGCTGTCCCGGAAGGTCGAGGTTGGCGCCAACCGCTTCCAATCCCAGATGAGCGAGCAGGAGGCAGAGGAGTAAAGAGTAAGCCATGGCTCCCATCTGTCTAGCACAAAAGAGAGGAGGTAACTGGAAGAGTCACTTTGTAAATTTTGGTCCTCAATTTACCACCAGTAAGACTTTGAGGAGGAGAGTGTCTTCCTCCTTCTCCAGGTGGCGCCCAGTCCAGGTGGACTTTAAAATAAGAATGCTTTGAAATTGCCCCAGCCGGCTCAGCTGCTGTCACAGACCAAATCACCTGTGGCAATGCTGGCTGCGCCCCGCTCCACAATGGGTCGGCTCGGGATTACGCACCTCGCAGCCTTGAGCCAAACAGGTTACATCCCCAGCAGCTATAGTTAGCCCGCTTACGTCTTTCTGCTCAGCCGCTTCCACTGCCGTTCTCATTGAGGTGTGTTCAAGAGCTGGGGCTGCTGCTGGTGCTGCTGATGCTGCCACCGCGGCCGCCAAAGACGCTGCTCCATCATCATCTCACCCTTGGCAGGTCGTTCCCGCCTCCCTGCTCTGACCCCTCCTCGACCCCTTCGCCCCAAGCTGGAAGCGCGCACCCAGACGCACACCGCGAGCGCAGCAGCGAGTCCCGAGGAGCCAAGGTTTGCTTTGAAGACGTTCGTGTCTCTGGAGTCCAGGCAGACAGGCAGCTGGTTAACTGGAGCCTTTGGGGTTTGGCCACAGACCACACCGCTGCCTCTCCCTGCTATCGGATGAAACCAGTTTAAAGAGACAGCTTGGCCGCAACCAAACCCTTGTAGGGCGGCTTCAAATCGTCTTGTGCCCTGTTTGGTCGGCGCCTCTGTCAATCAGCTGACTGCCATTTGTTGGCTGGGGCGGGAGCTGTCCAGTGCTGAACCCGAGGAGAACGGAGGAGGCGGAGGAGGAGGCGGCGGCGACGCGGGTGCTTTCACCCACTCGTGTTCCCTGATGACTCGGAATCCTGCAGGGGTGGCGAGGAGTGGGTGGGAAGGAGGGGAGAAGTGGCGCTTTTGGTGGCTGAGAGCGAAGGAAACTTGGACCTACTGAGGAGGAGGAAGCTGTCGGCATCTTGCTTGCTTAGTTAAATCAACCCTTTCTTTTGCCTGGAAAAGAGGGAGAAGGGAGTAGTTTTCATTTCTGACTGAAACCGGGGAGGAGGAAATGCAGGATGAAAACGTGTCCTTCTCAGCATCTGCTCATTTTTTAGGTAAATTATCAAATTCTCTTCCTTGTTGTCGGTTAAGGAAATGATTAAACCTGGCTTGCCAAGGATATTCTTAGCTGTGAGAGAGTAATGGAGACATCTACTGGCTGAGCTTCAAGGAAAAATAAATGTCATATTTAAGGGATCTCTTCTTCAGGCCCAGAATGGAAGAAAACCTTTGGAAAATAAAAATGTGTAGAGAGGGAACATGACCAAGAAGTGCTTGTTGTAGACTTTGAGAGAATGAGGAGGAGAAAGAGTGAATCTGTGTTGCACGGGATACAAAGTCACTTTCAGTGAGTTACTGAAACTGATGAATAACACTCAGACTTCAGAGATGAGCTCAATAGGTGTCCCAGCTTCTTAAATAATGGGGAGGGCCTTAAAGCCAACTGACTGTATTACTTGAGGCTTCTCACGGCATTTGAGAGTGTCTCTCACACTCTGACACTAGACAAATAGTGCAGAGGTCTATGGTTGTACGTATCTGCACTTCTACATGAACTTCTACCTTCAAATTCCTCAAGAAGACACATATTTTTTAAAAATCCAAGGTTTATTTTAGTCCTCAACTAACAAAAATGTCATTCATGGCAATCCCAGACAGATTTACTGCACTATGTTGTTTTGTTCTAGGAAGAAAATAACTTATATTATGATGGAAACTGTGTTTCCATCATAATATACTATTATGTAAAGAAAATGTTTATCTCTTAGTTTTGCACACTGGGTGTCCAAGATCAGGTAGTCCCTGATTTGGATGGCTGAGGATGGCCTTCTGGATAACATGGAAGATAGCATGATGTTCAGCAGTATATTGAGGGAGGGAGAAGTCATCTGGCATGATAAGAAGCAAGCATCAAGGGAAGGATCAAACGGCTTTTTTAAATGACAATCTAGTGACACAAAACCCTACACTCTCAGCATGCAACATTAAACCATTAGTGAGAGTACAGCCCCCATATCAACACCTCCACACTGAGGGCAAAGCTTCCCATGAAGGAACCTTCAGAGCACCAGTCACATCAAGTAATAGCAATATTTAAGTACTGGGATGTAAGAGACAAAACACCAAATATCTTCTCTACCATGACCATGGTGGCACTTTAAATATCTAGAACTCACTAGCATATAGTAGGCTCCTACTGTATACTTGGTAGTTAATGAATGAGAGGGTTATAAATCTAACTTTTCTTTTTCCCACGAGGAGAGCTCTGCTCAGTGATTCAGGAATGAAGGCTTTTAGAATAGGACTTAGCAACCAGTTTTCTCAACTGTTGTACATGGTTTCCAAGTAAATCTTTGTAAGTAGGCAAAGAATAGTATTCAATTTGTATTTACTTGTAAGTAGCTTCTGTGTTCATATCAGTCCTAGTTAGGAGCACTATTGCTGTGATGAAACACCATGACCAAAATCAAGTTAGGGAGGAAATGGTTTACTTAACTTACCCTTCCACATAATCCATCATCACAGGAAGTCAGAACAGGAACTCAAACAGGGCAGAAACATGGAGGCAGGAGCTGATGCAGAGACCATGGAGGGTGCTGCCTGCATTCCCATGGCTTGCTCAGCCTGCTTTCTTATGGAATCCAGGACCATCAGCCCAGGTGTGGCCACACCCACAGTGGGCTGGGCCCTCCCACATCAATCACTAATTAAGAAAATGCCTTACAGGCTTGCTTACAGCCCAATCTAATGGAAGCACTTTCTCATTTGAGGTTCCCCCCTCCCTGATAACTATAGCCTGTGGCAAATTGAACAAACCTGGATTTTACATAAAACTAGCCAGCATGAAGTCTGACTTTTTCCTTAAATTTTGCTTTATAACATATGCTCCTATGCTAAGTAGAAGTAATTCCAGTTTAATAATCTGTTATATTGCATGTTATATCACATGTGGCAATAATTACAGATGAAGTTTCTCTTGATTTAATCATGGTATACTCTGTTTTTGCATTTATTCATCATCTAGAGACTTAAGTATAATTTCCTCATTGAGTATTTTAGAAAACCTACAAAACTTATTTAAAATCTTTATATGTCTTCTGAATGTAGCATAAAAGGAAGCTATTTTTATTAGTTGCTACTTTATACAATTAATTTATCACCCCAGAATAATCAAAAGACCTGAACTTTGGCTCTTGCATTGTTTTAAACAAATATATGTGGCGATGAAGAGATAGTTCTGTAGTTAAGAGCACTGGGTGCTCATTCAAAAGACCCAGGTTCATTTTCCAGCACCTACATGGTGGTTCACGACCATCTGTAACTCCAGTTCTAGGGGATCCGGCATCTTCTTCTGACCTCTGCCAGAACCAGGCATGCACATAAAATGCATACATACATGCAAGAAAAACATGTATGCACACAAAATAAAATGAATGAATTTCAAAGAAATTAATAAATATAATAATAATTAATAATAATAATACAATGTAGCTAGGTGTGGAGGTGCATGCCTGTAAATAATCCTAGCATGTGAGACATCAAGCAGGAATATCACGTGCTTCAGATCAATCCGTGCTACAGAGAAAACCCTTATCTCAAAAACCCAATGACTGGAAATGTAGCTGAGGGGTTGAGTCTTTGCCTCACATGCACAAGGCTCTAGATTTGATAACAGCACAACAAAAATAAACAAAGTTTAAGAGAAAAATACAAAATTATTGTCAATATTATTCAATTTTGTGCAATATATTGAAATTATTTTTATCATTTCAATAAGTAAACAATATAAAATTACTAACAATCTCTATAACATTCTCACTAAGTCTTCCAATATCTTGTGTATTTTATATTCATAGAACCTGTCATTTCATACTAGTCTCAATAAGTCACCTGAGACTAGAAACTACCATGAAACACAGATCTAGAAAATAGTACATTGTGGTTCAGAACCTTGTAGAAAAATCTAGGTCCCCTCAAGAAAAGACCACCCAGATCCGCATGCTCTAGAATCAGTCCATTCAATAGTCCGTTCCGGGTATCTGAATGGAAGAACGATTTTGTGTTTTAGTATCCATCAGTGGAGGAAGTAATTCCCCTAAATCTCTCTTTAGAAACCAAGATTTAAAAAAAAAAAAAACACCCAGAACAGAAGACAAAAACCCCTACCAACTCACAAAAAGTCACAAAATTAGTTTAGTTCAGTAAATGCTTGGTGAACCTCTACTAACTCTCAAGCCTGGTACTGAATTAAAACAGGTACAACATCTGCCTTCCTGGCTCTCATGCTCAAGTGGGCACAAAAAGGCAAATAAACAAGGCAACTTCCATACTGCACTGAGGGCCGTGACAGACGGCATGGAGACACGTAGCTTCTTGTACGGAGCAATAAACAGAAATGAAGAGAAACAGGAGGTGACAATTGAGCAGACATGTAAAGAATAAGGAGAGACTAGACAGTAGTGATCGAAGGACCAGAAAAGAAAACCCTTACCATGGTAGAAAGTAGGGTTTGAAGGCACTAAGGCTACAAATACTCTCTCTTTAACAAGGTTCAGAAATGGAGGACATGCCCTTATACCTTTGTATATTGATACAAAATTAGTAGTTTATTTTGCTAAAGTGGTATTGACCATTGTTTATTGTGCAAAAATAAGATTGTATTGGATTACATCGGTATTGATCTTTGTATATTGATACAAAATTAAGATTATAGTTGGCCACAATGGTATTGATCCTTGCATATGGACGTAATATTAAGATTATATTGGGCTACATAGGCATTGATCTTGGTATATTGATACATAATTAAGAGTATATTTAACCACAATTGAATAGATCTTTGTATATTGATACAAATTTAAAGGTAACGCTTCCTAATGGTATCATACCTAGAGATACTTAAAAATAAAATGTGAAGCTCTGACCTCTTGATACCAACCATCTAAAACGGTCTAGGATAGTTAAAACAAACTCCTAGTCATGCAAACATGTCTCTTTGTTAGCTACTATGACAGTCTATCACAGATATTCTCTAAACTACCCAGTAATCAAGTTGCTAAGAGACAAGCAACATTTGCTTATCTAAATACAAGAGATGGATAGGGCATCTTCAAAAACCCCTAGAGATCTGCAGAATATGGCATTCAAAGATGTTATCTTAAATCAAGATTTTTTTTGACATCGAGACATATCAGCGCCTGACAGCACCCCCTATTCTACTCCAAGTAGAAGATAAGCATCGAAGAACCTCCACTGTAAGATGGTTGATTTAGTGGCAAGCCTTTCTCTTGGCATGAAAAAACCCCTTGCACCAACTGCAGACAGACTGCTGTCCAAAAAGGACAAAACTTGGTAGCTGGGAAGTCGACAGCCTAACTCTGCCAAGACAGGGTAGGTAAGTCCTTCATAATCCCTGCTCTACAACAAATGTCTGTCAGAGAAACAGGACCCAAAGGCTGAAGATTGATGCTGGAATGTATGGAGAGAAAATGGGAACTGTCCAGGCAGTCATTGGTATGTTCTTTCTTAGTTTTGGAAGCTGCAGGCCCTGCACTTCCTATATAAGCAAATATATTTATCCCTCTCAGGTCTCTGAGGTGGTTGAAGAATAGACAGCTAGAGTCTCATAGTTAAATTTTGAACTGTTTAGGAATCAAGAGGGTGTTATAGATCTAAGAAGATACTCTTAAAAGTGTGTTGCAAGATAGTATGAATGTTGAGTCACATATAGACCTTTAAACTCATGGAGTTGGTTAGATAGTAAAATGTTAAAGTCAGGGGCCAAATATGTATAAACTGGACATTGGGAAGGTATACTGGGCCAATTTACTCTCATAAATGTGGCATATTTATATCTATTGTTTTGTATAATACTTACTGTTATAAGAGAAGGAACCATCTGTTGGACTGAAAGGGGAAACTTCTGGGGGGAAGAGGGTGGAAGGGCGGGTTAGGAAGGGGGAATAGGGAGGGGTTTGTTACTGAGATGTAACTTGAAGAAAAAAAAATAAAGTATTTAAAAAAAAGAGAGAAATGGAGGACAATTCCTGCAATTGGCTGAAATTCGTGTACAATTTAAAAACTCTCAACAATAGACAAAAGGAAAATCATTTTATAGGATAATTAAGACAATAAATGAGTGTAGCATAAATGTTTTTCTCCTCCTAGTTATGTGAACATAATTTGTGGTGTAAATATCCCTGTGCATGCCTCAAAATTAAGAATTAAGTTGTCTAAACACACACTAATACTGTGTGGGAGTTTGACTGTTATTGAACAATGGATACCAGACTTGGATACAAAGTGTGAAAAGGCTCAAGTCTTTTTCATCACATCCTGAAAAGCCAACCTAATTGTTTAAGAAGAAGTTTTCACTGACAAGACAGCAATATATACTGGAATTACATGCTATTCATTGTCAGTTCATAATTCATCACTATTTTTAGAAGGAAGAGGGGCCTAGAGCCATAGCTCAGAGGTTAAGACCACTTGCTGTTCTTCCAGAGAACCAGAGTTTGGTTACCAGCACCTGTGTCAGGCGACTCCCAACCACATTTATTAACTCCAAATCCAGGGGACCCAATGCTTTCTTCTGATGTTCATGAGCACGTCTACACATGTGACATGCATGAGCACATGCATGCGCCCACTCCCAAACACAGGAACAAAAATAATAAAGAAGAAATCTCTAAAAGGAAGGGGTAAACAGTATACCTTTTGATAAAAGGAAGGAAGGGAGATTGAAAAGGACTAATGTCAGATTTTACAGGAGCAGGAGAGGTGTGTGCATTCTCTAATGTTTGAGCCCTGCATTAAGTCATCCCTAAAAGCAAGAATTAGGAAGTCAGACAAAAAGAAAGGACACTAGATTGCAGTTGGGAGATCCAGTTCTGACTGGCCTTTCCTTTACCTAATCATGTGACTTTCACAATTTCCTCCACCTCTCTGAGACCTTTGCCTCATCTATGATATAGCAGGAGTGATGTAACAGATACATTTCTACAGCTGAACAGTTGCAGCTGAGCAACAGTCTTGCTAGATATATTTTCCAGGAATTCATTGTTCTTAATAACCCTATATTTACAAAGTAGATATTGTTTTTAAGTAAAAAAAAATCTAAATCTTAGTAAATAAAGTAGCATGACCCCAATAAAAACTTCAGATACAGCACATAAAACTACAGAGACACAGCAGTCTCTCAATATAACACAAGCTGCCTCTGCCCGGTCTTGCTGAGAACCCCCTGCTTCCCTAAGTGTATCTTATGCTTGGGTCTCATTTGCTCTTTTGCAAAATGATGATTACAGTCTTTGTGATCTAAGACTGGTGGTTTTGAAATTTCCACATGAAAAAGTGTCACTACAGAGTTGTGATCTTGTGGGTGTGGGCAGGACTTGAGAACCTGCATATTAATAATGTAAGTGGTTCCAATGTAAACGCTCTGTTGAGTGTACGCTGAGGAGAGTCGCCTTGAGCCATGGAAAATCATTGTAAGATACTGGAAGAAAGATTTGGGAAACACAGCACAGAATGTCATTACTGTCATCATTACAGCCATGGGGCGTTTACAGTGGCCATGCATTGTCGTAAGGATTTTATATGATTTAGCCCATTTAGTTTTCATTACAACAATATGAATTTGGTGCTGTTATGTTTTACAAGCAGGGAACAATAACAAAAACAGCAAAATGAATTGCCCAAAGTAATAAAGCCATCTGGTTCCAAATGTCAGGCTTTTAATCACTAGACCAGTGGTTCTCAATAGACAATAGTGAGGGGCTCACCCGAAATGCTTTTAAAAGCACAGAATATTGATCTCATTCCCAAGGCAGCTGGTTTGGTTGTCCTGGAATGGAGCCTGGGAATCAGTACTCCTAACATTTTCCTAAGTTTTTCTGATACTGCTGGTCCGAGAGCCACATTCTGGGAGCCACTGACATGCATCCCATGCTTATCACCGTTATGACCTTTCTGTTCTGTGTTACTCTTCCCACCACTCTGACAAAACACTTGATATAAAGCACTTAAAAGAGGAAGGTTCTATTTTGGCTTATGGTTTCAGAAGGGTCAGTCCATCACAATAGGGAAGGCATGGTGTCAGAGCAGCCAGAAGGAAAAAGATGGGTATACAGAAAAGAGCCAGGGCAAGATGTCACCCCAACAATATAGCTACTTTCTCTTATTGGTCCTCACCTCCAGCCTTTTGCCCCCTCTCAAAAATGATATATTATGACACACCTACTCCGCCCAATAGGCTACACTCCTAATGATCCACTGCTCACTGTAAACACCCTCAGAGAAGCCTAGAGGTGTGCTCAGCAGATCCCTTAAGCATTTCTTCTTGTGTTCAAGCTGACAGGGAAGAATGTCAGGTGTGCCTACACTCTTCCCTGCATTTTTACATGGAAAGAGCAGAATGGCAAAGTTCATGGATATAGAGACACTGGAAATCTAAGGGGAAAGAAATCTCATTTGTCTATTTTCACCTTAGGAAGCTTACTGTAGATGCTTACGTTTTCACTTAGCACTAGGTTCTCATCTGCCTCCAGTTTACCCTTCAATCTCCACTTCCCGGTCAGCGTCCCTCCTAACACCACCTCTTCCCTGTGTTGTCTCCTCTGCTTCTCACTGTAAAGGCCAAGACTTGAGATCCTCTCACATCCCACTGGAGTGTGGTTTAAAAAAAAATACCCACTGAGTACAGCACAAACTGCAGTTACTCCAGTCAGCTGTTACACTCTAAGTTCCTGTTACACTCTGTACCGCCTTTCCCACGTCTGTCATCCAAAAGGGCCCTAAAGACCTTCAAACACAGCAGAAGAAATCACCAAGGGGGTGGTATTTGGATAGGAAAATCCTTAACACACTAAGGCAAAGCATTGACCCAGTTTTTATCAGCATGACTCATGACACTGACCTGACATTCAATATCATAGGAAAGATCACATACCATAGATTAAAACACACACACACAATCCAACCAATGACTGACTCCTTTTGTTATCAGGAAAAGAAATGGCTCCAAAAAGATTACAATAAAATTTACAAGATAAATAATTAATTTGTACAAGGTAGACAGAGGCACTGGTGGATCAGGGAGCCGGAAGAAGCAGATCTTTGTCTCTTGGCTCAACTTTGCTGAGGAAAGCCGCTCATCTGAAGGTCTCCATCTGCAATCGGTGCTCAGTGTTGCTGGTGTCCGTGAAACAACTTGGAGCCCTGAGCATGAACATCATTGATTATGTCATGATTTTCTCACCTCACACTCAGGAAAGCTGACGTGTTATTCCTCTTTCCTGGTGTTGTGACCAAGTACATAATATTAGTAATGTTAAAAAGAAGAGAAAGTATTCATCTTGACATATGGCTTGAGAAGTTTCAGTCTGTGGTCATGTGACTCCATATTTCTGGGCCTGTAGTGTCACCACAGTAACAGTAGTGTGGGAGACTTTACTGATGTCAAGCAGAGGTAAATACCAAGAGGCAGGAGACAAGTTACATCCTTCGTGACCCTACTTCCAACTTTTCTCCATGTTACAACAATGCCATCACATTTTATGATTTCATCATGAGATCAATCCATTGACTGGATCAGAACACTTAGAATCCAATCCTCCTCTGAAACCCATCAGCTGGCAACCCTCTGTATGTGAGCCTGTGGAGGAAAATCTCATATTTAATAATAATGGTTAAGAAGAACTGTCAACACGATATATGTGTACCGTGATAATACAATGACAATTCCTCATTCATGAAGAGCAGACATTTAAGAGGCAACATAGATAAATCTAGAGAATGTTCTGTTTGGGACAAATACCTCATGGTCTCACATTAAATGGTGTTTACAGAACATGCCTTTGGGAGATCAATCATTAGGATCAAATGGGGTCATGCATGGAGTATGAGGCTCCATATGTGACTAATGTCTTTGTGAGAAAAGGAGGAGAAGCTCACGCTTACATCCCTGCTCTGTATCTTCACGTAACATCCTGCAGCTCTTTGGGACTGCACATACCTTACCTAGACTTCACTTTGACATGGCACCCAGTCTTGAATTCCCAGTCTTCACAACCACCAGTGGGTAAACTTTTATACTTGATAAATTACTCCATCTTCAATATTCAGTTGTACCAACAGAAAATATTCTAAAACACCAAAAACTTATCTCCCAACCCCAGTCTCCCTTGGCTAGAAATCCTTTTATGAGAATTGTTTTTCACCCTACCACTTCTCCATTACCTCTCAGGGAGTCTCCAGATCTAACTAGGTTATACTAACAAAGTTGACCTGTCTGCATTTTGAGTAGCTAATTTCATCTGCTGAGAAAACATCTGTAAGCACATGCTTCCTCTCCCTTAAAACACTTTAACATTAGCAACTCTCAAACACTTTTCTACGTGTGGTATGTGAGTGAATGAGTATGTACATGAAAAGATACTCGCCTCATTAGCCACAAGGGAAATGAAAATAAAAGCCACCATGACATTTCACGACACACTTGCAGGAAGAACTACAAGAAACAAGGCAGATGCTAACAATTGCCAGTGGAGGTGGAGAGTTGGGGGCCTTCATCTATCAGATGTGGACATAAGGAGGCACAACCTATCTAGAAAGCAGTCGTGTCTCAGAGTGTTAGACAAAAGCTACTGTAAGACACAGATGTGGAAAGATGTGGAATAGTGATGCACCAGCTCTAGTAATAAAAACTAGAAGCAACATAACCATTTATCAAGAAGGAACACTTAGACTGTGGCATGTGCAGACAAGACAGAAGCAAGGGAATTTCAAGCTCGAGATCCAGGGACGTGCTAAACTCCTTGGGTAAGGTGAGGTCTGAAGATGGCGCAGAGATGACCATGAGCTGGATGAAAATATCACACACACTCTAAGGGTTAGTGCCAGGTGCTGGACTTCAAGTGTTTATTTAAAACAAATTAATAAATAGATCAGATAGTGAATTTAAAGGGGAAGAAATTTGGGGCAATTTTTGTTTTTTCCATGGCCTTGATCCCTGATACTCCCCCCCCAAAATCTGCGTGTGCTATGTGCTGAGGCTTCATCTCTTGTGTGGAGCTTGGTCTAGCAGCCCAACAATACACCTGTGCAAAAAGTTCTGTGCTCTGCCAAGGCTCTGGGGAGGTGTTGAGATCATAAAAGATCTTGCTTCTGTATCCTCTTTGAACTAGATCTTTTAATTAATGACAGCTGTCAATCATCCTCAATGTACCTAAGACTTTACTGAGTCTCCAACACTGGTCCACCTCAGGCCAAAGTTTAAATTTGCTTTCTCCGGGCTGAAGTCGTTCTTCCCTTTCTCGCCTGTGTCTAAACTTGGGTAGTCTATCTCTAGAGCACTATTTCTGGACCTCCACGTGTCCCCTCCAGGACTGTCATCTGGCTGACCCACTTTCCCAATGGAGCAACACCATCCTCTATCCTATGCTCAAGTGGTGAACAGAAGGCCGAGGAAATGAGAAGCTGTGTCCCCACTGAGGACAGCTAAGCTCCCGGCATGGGGCACACAGCGAGATCACAGAGGCCCTGCAGAATTCTCCAGAAAGCCAGTTCTGATCATTGACAGAGCAGCATGGTCTCAGACGAAACGTTCCCAGGTTTTTTCGCACAAATAAACAGTAACATGAAAATGAGAGAGGACCACAGATTTAATCTGATATACACAGCAACATATACTACGATGGTTATGGTATCTGAAAACTGGGCAAAAATAGTAAAAAGGTAAAGATTGACATATTTGACAATAGCTCTTTTTTGATTCTCTCAGAAAAAAAAAAAAAATTAGGAAAGACAGGTAGGTTTCTGTACTTTCCCCACCCTTTAGGGCACAGCCACTGATTCTGTCTTCTGCTTGCTAGTACTTAAGGTGTGAACTCAGAAAGGACCACTTCCCAATGCACTACTTTAAATTCCCCTAGAAGACAGATGCCACCAGTATGCTAACTTCAGTGTTCCCTTGGAAATGAAAGCTATCTCCTCAGACCTCTTTCTAATGACAAGAGAAATCTTCTCAGCAGGACTCTTCTTTAAAATATCTAGGAACTGGGGGGCTTGTAAAAAATTAATTAAATTGCATTGGGCACCATTTATAGAAAGAATTAATTAAATTATTAAACCAGTATTTAGATTATATTTAATTAGTTCGGTGGCTAATCCTTAACCATCCATTACAAATGAGTACACAGACACCATGTGGATTTTAACAAGCCTTGGCCTGAGTTGTGCAATCCTAGCCCATCTAAGCTAGCTCTTAATTCTATTACCCAAATATGACCCCACATATACATACGTCCCCTTGGACTGCCATTCTCCACGATATGCCAATGTTCCTGGCCATGTGGAATGAGGTTCCTTTTTCTATCCCATAGTGTGTGCCTCCTTCCTGCTGCTCCTGGCTGGAATGTTTCTTCTTCCTGCTGCTGGCTGGAATGTTGATCCTCTGTCTAAAGTGCAGGCTTCCTTCTCTAATCTCAGGAAGTCCCACCTTTCTCTGTCTTTGCCCAATCTCAGGCCTCAGCATTTTATTTAACAGACAGCAAGCAGGATCAATTAACATTTAGAATACTTAACACTACCCCAACAGGGGTTGGAGGTGCTCTGCCTCGGTGTGCAGGCCAGGCTTCATATTTATTCTCCAGTGCTTCAAAATAAGAAGAAAGAAACTGTACAAGCCAGCAGTTGTCCCGGGAAAGAAGAAAGCACAGTTAGACACTCAGGCAGGCTAGAAAGGCAGCCATGAGAATAGAACAATTCCAGATCATTGCCTGATATGAAGCTTCTTCTACTCTGCTTACTGAATACAGACTAAAATTTAAAAGCAGGAAGCAGACGATCCCTTAAAAATAGGAACTTTAAACCCATGGAGATGGTTAGATAGTAGAAGGTTAAAGTCAGGTGCCAAATACATACGGACTGGACATTAGGAATGTATGCTAAAACATATAACTCTCATAATTGTGGCCTAATTATTTTTGTTGTTTTGTATTGTATTTATTGCTATAAGAGAAAGAACCATTTGTTGGACTGAAAGGGGGAGCTGTTGGGGGGGGGAAGATATACCTTAAACTTAAAAAAAAGGGAAGAGGATGGGGGGTTGAGGGGGAGGAGGGTGGAAGGGTGGGACTGGAGGGGGGAATAGGGAGGGGATTGTGATTGAGATGTAACTTGAAGAAATAAAAAATAAATTATTAAATAAATAATAAAATTTAAAAAAAAATAGGAAGGCAACTGCATGGAACCTTCTCCAAAATCGACCATATAGTTGGACACAAAGCAAGCCTCAAAAGATACAAGAAAATTGAAATAGCCCCTTGTAAGATACAAGGACTTCAACAACAACAGAAATAACAGAAAGCCTACACACTCATGGAAACTGAACAACTCTCTACTGGATGACTACTGGTCAGGGAAGAAATAAAGAAGGAAATCAAAGACTTCTTAAAATCCAATGAAAATGAAGGCACAACATACCCAAACCTATGGGACACAATGAAAGCTGTGCTACGAAGAAAGTTCATAGCACTAAGTGCCTTCAAAAAGAAAATTGTGACAGCTCATATTAGCAAATTAACAGCAGAACTGGAAGAACTTTTTTAAAAAGAAGCAAAAATAGGAAGACAGACTTCATACAACAATTCTGTGGTCACCAACAAGTTTGTCTCTAAACCAGAGCTGGAAGTCATGGGAAGAGTAATTGTTGAGAGAAAAGGAAAAAATCTAATAGAAATATTGATAGATCAATATACAAAGATCAAAGATCAATACCAATGTGGCCAAATATAATCTTAATTTTGTATCAATAAACAAAGATCAATACCAATGTAGCCCAATACAATCTTAATTTTACATTAATATACAAGGGTCAATACCATTGTGGCCAAATATAATCTTAATTTTGTATCAATATACAAAGATCAATACCAATGTAGCCCTATACAATCTTAATTTTGCATTAATATACAATGATCAATACCAATTTAGCCAAATATAATATTAATTTTGTATCAGTACACAAAGGTATAAGGCTATATTCAATAATCTGTCCTTTTTTCTTGATCTTTCCTATACTATGTCTATGTCCCATTTTTCTCAAGTCTGCTCACTCCTATATAGGAGAGAAAGGAGGATACAGAAAAGAAAAAGAGAGAAGTCCCTGGGTCTAACCTCCCAAACCCATTTAACAAGACCATTTAACAGCTTTGCCGGGCGGTGGTGGCGCACGCCTTTAATCCCAGCACTTGGGAGGCAGAGGCAGGCGGATCTTTGTGAGTTCGAGGCCAGCCTGGTCTACAAAGCGAGTCCAGGACAGCCAGAGATATTCAGAGAAACCCTGTCTCGAAAAACCAAAAAAAAAAAAAAAAAACAGCTTGTAGTCTTTTCCCCTAAATAACAAAATTTTCTATTATCTATCAAATAACCAAAGTGGGGGGAACACCCTCCCCACCTTCTGGGGATGGGACATTGTTCTCTTAAAATGACTTCCTACTGATTTTGTATATTGATACAAAATTAAGGGTAACGCTTCTTAAAGGTATTGTTTGTAGTAATACTTAAAAATGAAATGTCAAGTTTTGACCTCTCGCTACCAACCGACATAAACTGTTTAGGATAATTAAGAAACGGAAACTAATAGTCATGAAAACGTGTCATTTTGTTAGTTACTATGACAGTCTATCACAGTTATTTTCTAAGCTACTCAGAAATCAAGTTGCTAAGAGACAAGCAATATTTGCTTATCTAAATATAAGAGATAGATAGGGCATCTTCAAAAACCTCAAGAGATCTGCAGAATATGGCATTCAAAGGTGTTTTCTTAACTTAAGATTTTTTGATATCGAGACATGTCAGCTCCTGACAGCACCCCCTATTCTACTCCAAGTAGAAGATGAGCATCGAAGAATTTCCAGTGGAAGATGATTGAATTGGTGGTAAGCCTTTCTCTTGGCAAGAAAAACCCCTTGCTTCAACTGTAGACAGACTTCTGTACAAAAAGGACAAAACTTGGAAGCAGATAAGTCGACAGCCTAGCTCTGCCAAGACAGGGTAGGTAAGTCCTTCATAATTCCTGCTGTACAATCAATGTCTGTCAGAGAAATGGGACCAAATGGCTGAAGATTGATGCTGTAATGTATGGAGAGAAAATGGGAACTGTCCAGGCAGCCACTGGTATGTCATTTCTTAGTTTTGGAAGCTGCAGGCCCTGCACTTCCTATATAATCAGATATATTTATCCCTCTCAGGTCTCTGAGGTGGTTGAAGAATAGATAGCTAGAGTCTCATAGTTAAATGTTGAGTTGTTTAGGAATCAAGAGGGTCTTCTGGATCTAAGAAGATATTTTTAAAATTATGAGGCAAGTTAGTATGAAAGCTGAGTTAGATATAGAACTTTAAACGCATGGAGATGGTTAGATAGTAGAATGTTAAAGTCAGGTACCAAATACATATAGACTGGACATTGGGAATGTATGCTAAGCCATATAACTCTTATAATTGTGGCCTATTTATTTCTGTTGTTTTGTATTGTATTTATAGTTATAAGAAAAAGAACCATTTTTTGGACTGAAAGGGAGAGCTGTTGGGGGGAAAAAGTAATACCT